>JAJOZX010013906.1:0-89382 GCA_023014485.1 Bathynomus jamesi
CCTCCCAACTACCACATGTATCACTTTTCCATATACTGGGGGCCCCGGGAGATAAAAAATCTTGGTGTCATTGTCACCAATTTTTATGTCTGAGTGTAGACTAACTAACTATTCGACTGTAAATGCCTGTTAATCCGATTAACAGGCTAACCTCACCTTCTCATGGAGAAGATGTAGCATTTAGTTAGAAGAAAAAATATCATCCATAGGATGAAACTGTTCATGGTCTTTACCATAAAAAAAGGAAAAGTGAAAGTTAGAAGATGAAATTACAATTCACCATCTATTTTTTGTTGTAAAACTAGTCGCGCCTTTAACGCTGTTTGTCGCTGAGGTCTTGTGTCTGTCAGTGTTGTAGTAGGATGTTTTTACCGTTCCTACTGTCAAGGGTATAGTTACTGGAAGTTGAGTGTTTCCAGTTGTTACTGTCGAGGGAGAGGGCTCTCCAGAGTCCATTGTTTTGGATTCAGATTCTAGGGGGTACAAAAGAGAAATGTCTCACCCGTTGTCACCCGTTGGTCCTTAATTTGACCAGTCTTGTTACCCCGTCTGCCGTCTGCCCCTGGTCTGAGTTAGTTCTAAAACTCTAGCCAGAGGCCAGTATTGTCTTGGAGTACTGTCACGTATTAGAACAAGGTTCCCTACCTCAATTGTGTCAGACCAATCCTTCTTAGTCATTTGTTTATGTCTCTCCCTTAGACCCATCAAGTACTGTTTTCCACTGTTTAATAAAGTGAGCTTTAACTCTAGTTAAGTGTTGTAACTTAGTCTGGAGTTCATCATGTTGTTGAGAACAGTTTGGGTCTTCTGAAGAGTCTATATTGTAGTCCGGCAGGAGACTAACTGGTTCTCCCCAAATCAAATGATTTGGAGTTAATGGTTCCAAGTCATTAATACTATCACTCACATAAGTGAGTGGTCTATTGTTGATGTTCTCAATCTCAGCTAAGAGAGTGAGCAACTCAAATAAGTGTATCTGTTTTTTACCAATTGCTTTCCTCAAGCAATTCTTTACTGTTTGTATATTCCTCTCCCAGATAGAACCATAGCAAGGAGAGGCAGCTGGAATATACTTCCACTTTATGTTTAAATTTTGTATATATAATTGTGTGATTTCATTGCTTAACAAGTCGTTAATGACCTGTTCACCAGCCTTGAAATATGTAGCACTGTCAGTACAAACTGTCTTAGGTACTGAATGTCGTAACTCTCTCCTCTGGCAAAGCAGGAGGATTTGGTTTCCTATAGGGCCTAGCATGAATACGCCTACATGTAGCACACTCATTGAGAACTGTTTTAACAGTGATCCTTCCCTTGGGTATCCAATAAGTTTTTCTTAATGCAGTTAGTGTCTGTTATTTTATTTATTTGTTGGGTTCAAAATCCCAGCTGAGCCGTGAACGGCCAAATTCTAAAGGGCCAGTTCTATCTGAAGCCCAAGTTAAGCTAAATTAAAACTTACGGATTTGAGATCCTATTAGGTCCTACCTCACTGTAACCTCAGGGTTGCTGACTCGATGCGGGCCTACCTTAGACCTTTGTTACATGAATTTAATATAAACAAAAGGGATACTGTTTATGGTCTTCTTTCTCAACCTTGCAACAACAACGCAACCTGGACTATTGCACGATGCAACAATCTTGTATCTACACAACCAAACTGAATTGCAAGAGAGCTCTCTAATCTCTATCAGACCACACCCTGTACGTACGACATCCCACAAACGAGTAGAAAAGACGCGCAGCGCCCCAAAATGATGCCACCAGCGTCCCAAACACTGATGCCACAAGAGCCCAAAAATGCTAGCTCTTATTAAGTGAATTTTTCACTAACCTTACAATTATGAGATGGATATATATACACCTTAACTTAATATATACAAGCAATGCTGCATCAATCAGCTTAGTCATCATATCGCCTTGGGACAACAATGGTTCTTCCTCTTCTAGATTTTCTAACACTCCCCACCGAAGAGGCATTGTTGTCGTTACCTTCTGCAAGGTTAGCCAAGCCTTCTCCATGAGGCTGTAACTCAAATGTTTCATCTTGACTATCTGTGTTTTTGCTGATTTCTAAAGCATAGAGTTTTTGTATAGGTCTCTTTAACTTTCCTCCGGAAGTCTTTACCAGTGCAGACCTAACTAAATTGTCTTTGCCAACAAACAACTCTTCAATTATGCCAAGCTTCTAGCATTGCCTTGGTCTTTCATCCCCAATCATTACCACGTCTCCCACCTTGATACAATTTGCGTTGGAGCCCTTTACCTTGCCTGATGGGTAATAATTGAGTTCTGGCAAGTATTCCATCTGCCACCTCTTCCATAACTGATCTTGTAGCTCTTCAAGGTACCTGAACCGTCTGGTTAACTCTCCTTGAGTGCTCTGGATAGGCTGCAAGTCTTCTGGCACACTGGGGCTTGATGTTAATCGTTTACCACAAGAAAATGATTTGGTGTCAATGGCTCTGCATCCTGCATACTGTTGTAAACAAAAGTGATAGGCCTACTGTTCACCATTGCTTCTACTTCACATAAAACAGTGCAGAATTCTTCTTTGCTCAAATGAGCATTAGCTAAAAGTTTCTTTAATGGACACTTTACACTTCTCACTAGCCTTTCCCAAAATCCTCCCCACCATGGTGCTCTCTCAACAATAAACTCCCACTGTACCCCTTGGTGTGAAAAGTAGGATTGGAATCCTTCCTCTTTTAGCAAGGACCAAATTTCTTGAAGTTCCTTTGCAGCCTTTTTGAAGGTTTTTGCATTATCCGATATGATTTTATTTGGGAAACCCCTTCTGTTCACAAACCTTTTAAAGGCCAAAAGAAATACATCACTACTTAAGTTGCTTACCAACTCCAAATGGATTGCTCTGGTGGTAGCACAGGTGAAAAGACATATATAACCTTTGTTAGACTCCCCTCGCTCATACACATAGACTGGCCCTGCAAAGTCTACTCCCACTACATCAAATGGGGCAGTATAGACACACCGTTCTCTTGGAAGTGGAGCCACCTTTTCATAATAAGACTTTGCACTCCAACGCTTGCAAACCACACATTTATGCAAGACCTTTTTTACTACTTGTCTAATTTTGGGAATCCAAAATTGTTGTCTAATCTCTATTATCACTTCTCTAACTCCCGCGTGTAACAGCTTATGATGAGTATCCAGGATCAAAAGGTCCACAAAGTGCCCCCCAGAAGGTAGCAAAATTGGATGTCTTTTCTCCTCTGGAAGCCCAGAAAACTGTAGTCTACCTCCTACTCTCAACAAATCCTGATCCAAAAACACATCCAAACCCTTGAGAGCAGAATGTGTTGGTAGAACCTGTAATGGATGGCTGGTGAGCAATTCCCGCTCTTCACCAAATTTTTCCTTCTGCACATATACCACCCAGTATTTCCTGGCTTGCTGAATCTCATTACTGTTCAGAATTCCTTCCCTTCTTGTTTCTCCCTTAATATTGTTGGTAAATCTATATACCCACGCAGTCACTCTTAACAATCTTTTCAGACTGCTAATGTCCTCAAGCCTCAATATGGGGTCCTGCTGCATAACTTGACAACTGTTCACAGCGCATTTTCTCACTTCACTCACCCATGCTTCTTCAGTCTGGCATTCTCCTACAATAGGCTGATTAGAAGGCCAGTTTTCACTTCCAAGTTTTAGCCACTCTGGCCCATTCCACCACAAACTTGACTGTGAAAGATCTTTCACTGAAATTCCTCGTGTTGGTAAATCAGCGGGGTTTTGGATGCCTGGACAATGCTTCCATTGCTTGGGATCTGTGTGCGCTTGAATTTCCTCTACCCTATTGGCAACAAATGGTTTCCATTTCCATGCCTGACTTCTTAACCAGTGCCAAACTATAGTGGAGTCTGTCCAATAATAGCTTGGAATTTCATAGAGGGCCAAAGACTTTCGCACTGTAATTGCAAGCCGACTAGCAATAACGGCACCCATCAATTCCAACCTTGGAACCGAAAGCCTTTTCAAAGGTGCTACTCTGCTCTTTGCAGCAACCAACCTGCAACTTACTTCCTCTTGCAATGCGCCTCTTATATAAATACAAGTTGCATAGGCTTCCTCACTTGCATCACAAAAGATATGCAGCTCCAAATTGTCTGGACTATTGTTCAACTCTCCAAAGTACCATCTTGGGATTTCAATGTCTCCAAGATGTGCCAATTCTTTGAACCAATATTTCCACCTTACCACCATATGATCAGGTAACTCTTGGTCCCAACCAAGTCCAATTTCCCAGAGGCTCTGAAACCAAATTTTTGACTTTATCACAAATGGAGCCAGGAATCCAAGAGGATCAAAGACCTTTGAAGCCAAACTAAGAGCTGTACGTTTTGTCCACCTTGTCTCATTCTCAGCCAGCTCTACTAAAGATTTCCCATTGAAGGTAAACAAATCATCATCTTGCTGCCAAACAATGCCTAGCACCTTTGCGTCTATTGCCCACAACTCCTTAATACCAGAATCCTCAATACTTTCTGCTGCATCAGGTACTACACAGGAATGACTCATAAACTCTTGTAATTGCGAATTATTGGTCTGCCATTTTCGAAGCTCCATGCCAGCCTCCCTCATTATAGCTCTAGCCTCCATGAATATCTGTTTAGCCATTTCTGTATTATCCACGGAACACAGCAAATCATCAACATAAAATTTTTCCTTATGTGTTCAATAGTGTTAGGATAGACTTCAGAATATTTCTTAAAATGGTACTGCATAGTAGCTGCCAACAGAAATGGACTAGAGCTGAGGCCAAACAACACTGAATTCATTCTATATGCTTGAACCTTAGGTTCATTTTCCAACAAGTCTTTCGTATCCACCCACAGATACCTTACTGCATCTCTGTCCTCTGGTTTTAACTTTATCCGCAAAAAGGCTTGCTTCACATCTGCAGTCAATGCTACTCTACCAAACCTGAATCTCAGTAACAAGGAAAATAAATCTGCATTTAAATTTGGCCCAGCATCCAAACAGTCATTCAAGGACACACCACCTTTGTCCTTGGCTGAGCCATCAAAAACTACCCTCAGTTTGGTGGTAGTTTTGTCTCGCCGTACCACTGCATGGTGTGGCAGATAATGTGCCTCCTGGCTCACCAGCTCACCTTGCACCCTTTCAGCATAGCCCTCCTTTACATAACTTAGGATGGCCTCATTGTATTCAATTAACAACTCCTCATTTTTTCTTAGCCTGTACAATGAAGTCTCCAACCTCCGATTAGCTAGCTGAAGGTTTGAACCGGGTTTGCAAGAATCCTTCCATGGTAGGCCAACTTCATAGCAACCATCTCTAAACCCAATCCCTTTTTCAAATTGCTCTAAAACATCATTGTTCACTGTACTTGCCTGTTTGTCCTTTATGCCAATAGATTCAAGTTCCCAAAACGCTTTCAAATGCCTTTCCAGACCATGGCTGTTCTCCTCAATCTTAACAAAAAGAGCCTTAACTTCCATTTCATTGCAATAAGTACCATGTAGCATCCAGCCTAGCTTACTTTCAATCGCTACCGGGCCTTGAGATGTACGGACAATATTACCAGTGATGAAGTCCCAATAATAGTCAGCTCCAATCAAAAGACTAATATCTTCTGTTCCTTCAAACTTATTATTGCCCAAATTGGTTCCTTTAACTTGCAATTCTTGGACACATGCCATATCTAAACAAGTAGTGACTGGAGCACAAAGTTCCTCAATCTCTACAGCTTGGACCTTGATAGTGGGACTTTGCGGTAACAACCCTTTAACCAGAACTTCTACCTTCTTAAATTTGGTTCGGTTTTGAACGGAACCCCCAAACCCAGAAATTCTTAAATTTTCCCTCTTAAGTTCTTTAAACTTCAATTTTCTGGAAATTCTGGTCTTAATAAAACTACACTGGCTACCACTATCAAACAACACTCTTACAGTAGCTTCTCCCTCATTCCCAATTAATAAGGCTGCAGTTGTTTGCAATAATCCCACTTTACTTTTACTCCCTTGCATAGCAGTGGCATGTGCCACTGATGTCTCTACTTCTGGGGTAGGCCTACTAGGAGTGTTTTCACACAATAATGGCTGATGCCTACCATGACATTTTTTGCACAAAATTTTAAACTTACAAAACCTGGCTCTGTGACCTTTCAAAAAACATTTAAAACATGCTGTGGACTTAGTTACCCTGTCCTTTCTCTCCTCAAAGGGTAAGGCCTCAGCCACCTCACATTTATATGACTTGTGGTTGCCTTCGCAAAATATGCATTCCTTGATTCCCTTTAATTTATTCTCAGAGGAGGCATGTAGAGCTGACACTGTACCTGGGCTATTCCTTTTTGTGGAAACTTTGGTGCTGTGCCTGCCTTTGTCCCCTTGTTTACCATCCCACTGTGCAAACTCAACTCCCTCTCGCCTTGCTAATTCTGTGCCTAAAAGACTTAACATCTGCTGAAGGGGGATGTACACATGTTCTGCAGAGTGTCCCCTACTTAATTCAAGCAAAATTGAGCTAGGCAATTTAGACTCCAGTGTAGGAACCAACATTATACCATACTTTTCCATTCCTACACCCAAGTTGTCCAGGGACCTAGTTCTAATTTCAAATTCATCATATAACTGCCGTAACTCCTTGACACTATTAGGATTATTAACAGGAGGTATAGCTAAAAGTGCACGGAGGTGGCTTTTAATTAAGATCTCTGGCTTACCAAACCGTTTCTTTAATATATCCCAAGCATGGGCGCCCGCAGGATTTTTTCCAAGGGGGGGCAAAATTTAATGTATTAATAGGTAGGGACCGGAGCAAGCAAAAAACTTTTGACCCCTTAGGAACCAGCAGGTTAATTCTAAGCAAGTTTAGTGTTGCATTTTCTGTAATGGACAATGCAAATATATATTGTATATACATACAATGCACATTGCACATGATAACAATCATTTATTTTATTTATAACAGAAACATGATAGAATGAAGAAAAAAGCACACTGAAGTAAATGTTGTACCTAATTTGAAAACGGTGTTTCGAGCATCACCTACACTACTCATTTGAATAGGAATTGTAGTCGTCTGCGGTCACTACCAAAATTATGAACAACCTTTTCCATAAAATCAGTTTTGTTGGAGTTGATTTTCTCCCGGTGTACACTGAGCATACATAACCCAGAGAGTCGCTCATCAGACATAGTAGACCTCAGCCATGTTTTAACTCGCCGAAGTGTACTGGAGGATCTTTCGACTGTGCATGTGTAAGGATCAAAAACAATGGCTGCCACGCACTGCATGCAGCCAGGTGCTTGAGTTGGCGCTGCCAACTTGGCGGGATAATTTTAAGGGGGGACTTCTGAACAAATAAAAAGGTAGCAACCTTTTATTATGCACACAAATAAAAATTTTCACCCTTTAGGAGGCAGTTGGATACTTTTCAGCAAGTTTAGGATATAAATATTTTCTTAGAAAATATTTAATATATTTTCTTGGCATTTCCAGGGGGAGGCAAGCGCCCCCCCTTGCCCCTACCTGCGGGCGCCCATGATCCCAAGCCACATTATAATTAGCCTCTGTTAATGCTAATCCTGCTATAGTCTTTGCTGCCTCCCCTTCCAAGAGGGACCGCAAATAATTAAACTTCTCCACGGCACTTAACACTTGACTAGAATGAACTGCTGATTGAAAACTGTCTGCCCATCCTTGCCATTCCTGAATACTCCCAGAAAATGTTTTGAGTACAAGCCTTGGTAATTGAACTACAGATCTGTTAACCTTAACTTCACAAACATCATTTGTTGAGTGTTGTGTTTCATTATCAGACCTGGTCTCTAACTGTACTGAGCTACTAAACTCTTTTGCTCGGAGGCCTACGTTAATTATATCATCAATAATCTCTTCAAAGTAAATTATGTTATTTTCTATTTCATCCTCTTCTATAAGAGCCTCAATTTTAACATTTACCTCACTTAGAGCAACCTTTTTAGTTTCTAATATGGAAAGCTGCGCAGTCACTAAGCGTAAATCCTCTTGCTCTATGGCAGAATCTATAGTGGCAATGACCTTTGTAATTAGACCTTTGTAGGCGCTTCTCCTTTTTATAAATTTGTTCAATTCAGATGCACTCATCTTCAATGCAAACAACAATTGGGCTCAATGCCAAATAAGCTGAATTGGCAGAAATACTTAACCGAACTGATCAAACGTAAATTTTACTTTCAAATAAACTGAATTGCTAGGTGGGGTACTAACCAACACCAGTATGGAATACCAATTTTTCCACCCAAGTAACTGGCGCACTGGTCTGCAACCTTCGCCTACGAATAATAAACCAAATTAACCAAACTGGTAAATGTAGGCCAAAAACAACGACAGACAAGTGGCCAAGTTTCGCAATTGGGCAACCAAACTTTCTACCCTGGGACCTTAATTCAATAATAACCCAAAATTAACCAAACCGGTAAAATGTAGGCCAAAACAACGACAGACGACTGGCCAAGTTTCGCAATTGGGCAACCAAACTTTCTACCCTGGGACCTTAATTCAATAATAACGCAAAATTAACCAAACCGGTAAAATGTAGGCCAAAACAACGACAGACGACTGGCCAAGTTTCGCAATTGGGCGACCAAACTTTTTACCCTGGGACCTTAATTCAATAATAACCCAAAATTAACCAAACCGATAAAATGTAGGCCAAAACAACGACAGACGACTGGCCAAGTTTCGCAATTGGGCAACCAAACTTTCTACCCTGGGACCTTAACTCAATAATACTCAACCCGTCTAGGCCTAACTTGGGCTACAATTTGCACAATCAGAACTTTGCCGAAAAATAGTCACTGACTCAGTCTTGGGGTAGAATCCGGTTCTGAAGGACCATGTTATTTTATTTATTTGTTGGGTTCAAAATCCCAGCTGAGCCGTGAACGGCCAAATTCTAAAGGGCCAGTTCTATCTGAAGCCCAAGTTAAGCTAAATTAAAACTTACGGATTTGAGATCCTATTAGGTCCTACCTCACTGTAACCTCAGGGTTGCTGACTCGATGCGGGCCTACCTTAGACCTTTGTTACATGAATTTAATATAAACAAAAGGGGTACTATTTATGGTCTTCTTTCTCAACCTTGCAACAACAACGCAACCTGGACTATTGCACGATGCAACAATCTTGTATCTACACAACCAAACTGAATTGCAAGAGAGCTCTCTAATCTCTATCAGACCACACCCTGTACGTACGACATCCCACAAACGAGTAGGAAAGACGCGCAGCGCCCCAAAATGATGCCACCAGCGTCCCAAACACTGATGCCACAAGAGCCCAAAAATGCTAGCTCTTATTAAGTGAATTTTTCACTAACCTTACAATTATGAGGTGGATATATATACACCTTAACTTAATATATACAAGCAATGCTGCATCAATCAGCTTAGTCATCATATCGCCTTGGGACAACAATGGTTCTTCCTCTTCTAGATTTTCTAACAGTGTCTATGGTACCCCCACAGTGGCGGTCCTAGCTTACATGACGCCCTGGGCGAACCTCACCTTCAGCGCCCCCCCCCCTGTTCGCCAACACACACACATTCGAATCCCCCCAAAATAAAGGACAGACATAACTCTTTCACAAAATAACTTTTTATTGGACTAATTGTTGGAACTTCAAAACCAAAACAGACTCAAATTTCTGAATTTTACAAATCCTTCATCACGTAAATAGAATAACTCACTTAAGAGAATGTAATTATGATACTATGAACAGGAAAAATACAAATTAAATTGCACAACTGCCATAAATAAACTAGAGAATCAAATTTCTAAATTGTACAAATGCTCTGTCACATAAATAGAATAAGACACTTAAGAGAGAGTAATTATTATGCTACACTTTGAACAAGAAACAAAATAAATTGCACCACAGCACAACTGCCATCTAAAGCCTGACTCTTCTTACCTTCCTTGATGCAAAGTCATTGATCTTTTATTATTTATTTTATTTTATTTTTTATTTTTATTTATTTCTTTATTTATTTATTCTTATTTTTATTTTTTTTTTTTCAGGCGCTCATGCCGCCCCTCCACAAATGCCGCCCTGTGCGGCTGCCCATATTGCCCATATGAGGAACCGCCACTGTACCCCCATATGATGTACATCATTGTGTGTTTGTCTGATGATTAATGTTGTCAGATAGCTAAATCTGGGTAAAAGGATTGGATGTTTGCTTTTGTAAAACAGTTTTGATTTATCTAGTCTCCCTTTACACCTTAGAAGACCTTCCTCATCTCTGAACAAGTTTAGATCCACAATTACTGATGGTACAGGCTCTTTTGTTTGTTTCCTATTAGTCAAGAATTCTAACTCTTTATTGTATTCCTTTTGTTGTGCCTGCCCTATCCAGTACTTGGTTGCAACTTCTATATAATTGTGATTGTTCTTATTTAGCTGTTTGTCAATTGCAGTTAAACAGTTGTGAGCAAACCTCAAACAGTAGGCTGTGACCCTGACAAGCTTGCTCAAGTCAGAATAATCTTCATAATTAGTGATTGGTTAAACCTTTTCATTTGAAAAGGTTAAATTTAATGTCAGGTTAACTTGTTCCACAGGTCATTGGTCTGTATCACAGAGCCACTTAGGTCCCATGAACCAAGTTTTGTTTGACTTCAACAACTTGTACGATAAATCTCTGGTCAGAAAGTCTGCTGGATTTTGTTTAGTTGGAACATAGTGAAAGTTGACTTGTAGGTTTTCATTAGCTTCAGCTATTTCTTTTAGCCTGTTTCTTACAAAGATGTTCTTACTATTAATGCTATCATTCCGTATCCAGGGAAGACAAAGCTGACTGTCGAGCCAGATGTGGATATCAGTTATGTTCACATCATGGTAAGCATCCTTAAGCAATGAAATGGTTTTAATAGCTAACGAACGCAGCAGCCAATAGTTCCAATTGAGGTATGGTTCAGGTAGGTTTGAGAGGTGCAACGTTCCCTTTTGCATAAATAAGATGACTTTCTGTAGGACTTACAAGGTATGCACAGCACCCACAAGCCTGTGTGCTTGCATCAGCAAACACACGAAGTGAAGTCTCTGGGGTTTATCCCTAAACCCACAGCACCTTGGTATTTTAATGTTCTGCACTTTTGTTAAATCAGTAGCTAACTTCTTCCAAGATTTTCGATCTTCAGTTGTTATTGACTCATCCCACACCCAACATTTGTCCTTCAAACTTCTTGGAGGAGAATCTTTGATCTTATTGTTGAAGGCAGGAATAGACCCATGGGATCAAAAATTTTGGAAGCCTCTGATAATATCTGTCTGATGGTTCAGTAAGACCATCATTATCCTTTAAAATATTTTTGTTTAAATCCTCATCATTTGAAATCCACTCTCTAAGTTCAAGGTTACCTTGTTGCGTAATGTTTTGAGAGTTTTCATAGACCTCAGATAATTCAGATTTTGTTGATGTTCAGCCTATTAGATTGTTTACATAAAAATGTTCTTTAAGGAAGTTTAGTGTTAAAGAGTTATTAAACTGGTTCAAATGATGTCTAATTGTCAATGCTAGTAGGCTAGGTAAGCAATTGGCTCCAAACAACACAACATTGAATTTAAAGGTTATGAACCCTTTATTCAGATCAAATGGATCCCTGAACCATAAGAACCTAAGTTGATTCTTGTCATATTCATTTTTAAGATTTATTCTCAAAAATAAGATCTTCACAAGGTCAGAAATGAGATTAGGACCCTCAGTCAGACAATCATTCAAACTGTGTTTATCACTGTCTTTGAGGCTACAGTTATATACTATTCTGAGTTTTGTTGTTGGGGCATCTTGTCGATACCCCCCCTTTTTTTTTACGTGTGTGTGTATATATATGTATATAGTCTAAAAGTCACTAAAGGGGAAATATCACTAAATCTAAGCTGAATGGCAACAGCAAGTCATAAACGAACCAACGCGGCTGTTCGTATTGTTTTGGGCTAGCCTAGAGATGTTTTTTCCTATCTGACCTAATCGTTGGTGCTGAGTGTAATTAGGTGGTGTTTCTAAGGTGACAAATGGGGTAGGAAGTTGTCCGTACTTAAGTATAGTTAAGGGTAATGTCTATAGCTTGTAAATTGGTAATGTAAGAGAGAGTTAGGTAGGCCGTTTGTGGGACACAGGAATCTAATGGTAGGCTCCCAAAGGAATATCTAATTTAACGCACCGGTAAGTGCTTTTGATTGTTTGCTAGAACCTAAGTAACCTAACTGGGGTGTCTACCCCACGCTATCACATTTGGCGACGAGGATGGGATTTAATTAAGCTCATGGGATTCAATTAAGCTCATGGGATTCAATTAAGCTCATGGGATTCGATTAAGCTCATTGGATTTAATTTAGCTTATTGGATTGAATTTGGCTCATTTGATTAAATTTTGTTCATTGGGTTAAATTTGGCTCATTGGTTTAATTTGGCTTATTGGGTTCAAGTGGTTGTTTGGAAAATTGGATGTAGCCTAGTGGGTCGTCCTATTTGGTTTGTTTGTGTGGGGAAGCTACCGTACTATAGCGTAGGTCCCGCCGGCCTAACTCTAAAACTAATTCCTACTCAGCCCTAACTCTAATACAATTCACTATTCAGCCCTAACTGGGGAGTAACTATATCAAATTTAAACCAAATCTAACCTACTTCACGTGATTTGGCCTAATTCGGTTTTGCTCTAGCATGTCGGTGATTGGCCATATAAGCCCCTACGAAGACTCTGGGGAGGCCTTCGAAGCTTATGCCACTAGGGTGAGGTTGTTTTCCGAGGCAAATTCCATTCCGGATGCTAAGAAAGTACTTACCTTTTTAACTATAATAGGCCCTAAAACGTTTGGTTTAGTTATGGACCTAGTTTCTCCTAAAGCACCGGAAACCTGCACCTATAATGAGTTGGTACAGGCCCTAACCGATCACTACAAACCCCGAGTAGTTCTCATCTATGAACGTTTCAAATTTTATTCAAGGCATCAGACGGGAGATGAAAGCATTGCAGAGTTTGTTGCAGGAATAAAAAGCCATAGCCGTACGTGTAAATTTGGGGACAAATTAGACGAAATGCTGAGAGATAGGTTTGTAATGGGTCTCAAAGAGGAGTCTACCCAGAGAGCCCTATTAGCCATACAGGACCTAACTTTTAGTCAGGCTGTAGAAATAGCTACGGCTAGAGAAGCAGCTGCTAAAGATGTTAGAGCTTTTGGAAATCACAGTAGTAAAGCCCAACACGTAAATAGCTTTAAATCTTCTAGGCCTGGCAGACCTAATGAGCCTACTAGACAGGCAAATAAAAGATATGAGGCGAATACGACTAAGCCTACTAATTCTACTAAGCCTTCCAAGCCATGTACGGGGTGTGGAAAACACCATTGGAAGAAGGACTGCCCTTTTAAAGAAGCAGTTTGCCGAAACTGTAGTAAAATAGACCACATAGCTAAAGTGTGTTTTTCAAAGAAAACGAAGGGTGAAAATTCTAATTTTAACATTTCTAGTGTAAATCCTCAAAGGGGAAATGCTTCGAACCTTGGAGTGGAGTACCTATTTTATGAGCAGCAAAGTGGGAAAAATACAGGCCCATATATTGTAGAGGTAGGCCTAAATGGAATTACAGTTCCTCTAGAACTAGATACAGGTGCTGCCGGAACTGTCATGTCCAAAACAGTTTTTGATAAAATTTTCAAAAACACACCTAAACTACATGCATCTAAAACTATTTTAAAGAAATATAGTGCAGTAGCTTAGACCCTGATTTTTGAAGTAAGTGGACATTCTGGACAAAAGCACCAAACTTGGCGCAAATGTTGTTCAGGACCTTAGCTACCAATTTTTCCCCGGAACCAAGACGCACAACCCTATCTTGGCTGCCATTTTGGAAATCCAAGATGGCTGCCAGCTAGAAATCAACAAACTATTGTGAGGAGTAATTGTAAATAAATAGTCCCTAAACCTACATATTTCGATGCCAGGATTGCTATAAAATAATCAGAATTACCCTTAAATGTTTATTTAATGTAAAATATTTAATAATATAACTATATAATATGTGCTTTTCTGTTTTGCAGGTGATTTGTGAACATGGATTGGAGCAAATGCATGGTTTGTCAAGAGAGCAAAGGTGAGACTCTTAAATGTCCACTCAATGCTGTGAGTGGTAAAAAAACTGAAGCATATGCAACATTTATGGAGAATGTCAACACATTCAAGAATCTTGGAAGACTACCAGTTCCTCTTCTTTTCAATGAAGAGGTGACTGTTGAAGATCTGGTTCAGAATAAAGCTGTGTGGCACAAGTCATGCCATGTTAAATTTAGTAAAGAAAAGCTTGAAAGGGCTACAAAAAAGAGAGAAGGGCGGATGAAGGTGAAACCAGTTCATCTACGGGGAAGCGGGTTCAGCGGCATCCTATGGACAAAGCAACTTGTGTGTTTTGTCAACAAACACATGGGCATCTTCACGAATTCAGTACATTTGGCGCTGACGTCAATTTACGAATGATGGCTACAGAACTCAGTGACACAGAACTAATGTCTAGAATAGGAGGTGGTGATCTCATGGCCATTGAAGCCAAGTATCATCTGCAATGCTTGACATTTTATCGGAACCGTTACCGCTCACTTTTGAGACAAAAACAGAGCAAGGAAGAAGGCTATGAAGAAAACTTGATGAAAGCAAAGGCAATAGTTGAGGTCGTTAATCATGTAGAAAATTGCGTGGAAGAAGGAATCTTTCAAATGAAGTTTTCTGTGCTATTTGATCTGTATCAAAAAAGACTTCGGGACTTAGTATTAATAAGGAAATGAACAGAGGACGATTCAGAGAGAAGATTCTGGAGTATTTCCCATATGCCCAGGAAGTGAGTGATGGCAAGAACAAAATCTTAGTTTTTCAGCAGGAATTCAGGAAATGCTCAGAGACAAATAGACAGAATTTTGAAGGAGATATGATTCTTGCAAAAGCTGCTAGAATCATACGCAAGGAAATCGTCAACTTTACTGGATTCAAGTTTGCAGGTGCTTTCCATCTGGTTGTCAACAGGAATCGGTACCTACAACCTTGAAAACCCTTATATCTATGATCACAAATGATGCTGACGTGAAGGACCAAACACCAGAAGACTCCCCTGCAACTCTCACTGTCTCGCAACTTATCCTTTTTAATTTTAGGAACAAGCATACATCATCATCTAAGGTTCGCCATTCTTTGGAAAGAGAACCACCATTGCCTCTGTATCTTGGTCTGAAAATTCATACTGAAATTCGGTCAAAATCATTAATTACACAACTATATGAATTGGGTCTCAGTGTGAGTTATGACCGAATTCTTCAAGTCGAAAGCCAACTTGCAACAGCAGTGTGCCAGAACTTCAAGACCAAAGGAGTGGTTGTACCAGCTCAGTTTCGTCATGGACCATTTATTGTTGGGGCACTTGACAATCTGGATTACAACCCATCTAGTACAACTGCCGTTGGATCATTTCATGGTACAGGGATTAGTCTGTTTCAGTTCCCAACTGTCTCAAACTGTGGAACAAGGTGATCTTGTGCTACCTTCTCTAGGTTCAAAGGACTTGGAGTTACTCATGTCCTACTCAATTGTACCAGCTGTTGCAATGGACAAAACCAAGGTAGAAGTCCTGAAGTTGTCTAATGTGTCTGACCCTATTGAGGGACACTACCATGAAGCATGTTTCCAGGAAAAGGAGTGGATGAAAGAAGCGTTCAGGATCTTGGAGAAAGACACGATAGGGAAGGGTGATGTTATATCATGGTCAGCATACCACGCTACAAGGCAAGAACAAGATGAAGAACAAGATGAAGATCAAATGAAAACCCTTTCCTACCTCCTTCCCTTATTCCATGAAAAGGCCGCTACTCCAGCGATGATCAAGCATGGAATGAATGTTGTTCGGTCTGCTACTGAATTCCTTAACCCCGGGCAAATACCAGTTGTTGCATTCGATGCACCCCTATATGCCCTTGGTAAATTCATTCAGTGGAAGTGGCCAGACACCCACGGAGAAGACAAGGTCATCGTCATGTTTGGAGGTCTACATACAGAGATGGCATGTGGAGAACGTATGGAGATTATCTAGAGGGATCTGGGTGGACAAATGCCTTGACACAAGCAGGCATTGCTTCGGCAGGAACTGTTGACTCATTTCTTAAAGCCTCTCATCTTACAAGAACCAGACATGCTCACCAGGTAACAGCTTTGACATTGGCAAAGCTGCAGCATGAAGCCTTTATGGAAACTGTTGGTCCCTATGATGACAAGACAAAGGAAGAGTGGAAGAAGAAGATGGTTCAGGTCAGTCCAACATTCCAATACTGGGAGACAATTCTTCAGATGGAGATAGACGGCCTCATATTCATACGATCACATCGTGCAGGAGACTTTCCATTGTATGTAGAAAGCTTGAAGAAAGTAGTTCCCTGGTTCTTTGCTCTTGACCACCAGAATTACGCACGTTGGCTTCCACTCCACATCCGGGACATGAAGAATCTCCCTCAGCCAGTTATGAATGAGTTTTCACGAAATGGACACTGGGTAGTACACAAGACCAAGAAGAGATTCTCAGCCATGCCTTTAGACCAAGCGCATGAACAAAACAATGAGAAAGTCAAAGGTTCAGGAGGCGCGGTGGGTCTGACTGAGAATCCAGTGGCATTCAAGAAGTGGATGGTAGCAGGGCCAGAACAAGCCAGATTGATTACTGAATATGAAGACGAAAACCTTCCAGAAACTGAAGACAACAACTTCCACCACGAAGAAGGACTATCTACACAGAGAAGATTCAAGGATCATGTTTCTAATCTCGTTGAAGTCTTCCGTGATATGGGAAATCCATTTTGTGATAATGGGAATGAGTTACTGGCCTTAGACACAAGGAATGTCATGGATGAATCTGTGGTCCATACAGTGAGAACTATAAAGGATTTGGGTAAGGAGCAATATAGCCGATACTACAAAGAAGTTGTCACAGATTGTACAAGGTCAATTCATACACCGATCAAGAAGAACTCGCTTGCCCTCTTCAGATGTCCTCGGCCGAAATCTCAGGTACGGAATGTTGGGGGAATCCAACTACTGAAGAACGATGTTGCTCTATTCTCTCATCTGTATATTGTTATGCAACATCGGCATAGTGACATGGATGCATTCTTCCAACACGAGAATCACCCCTTTCCTTCTTCCCTATCTGATGGTGGGAAATTGCGGTTTGGGAAAAAGTCTGACCTACTGAAAATCATTACATTTGAAAACAAGGACAACCCTCCAGATCCTTTTGATGTGAAACTTCTTGATGGAGCTGCCATCGTCCATTTGCTGTCTACTGCAGGTGTTACCAACTTTGAAGAGTATGCAGATCGTGTATTCGTCCCTTATCTCATCAAACAGTTAGAAACTTGCCAGCGAATTGACATCGTCTGGGATACCTACACTGCAAGCACCTTAAAAGAGACTACCAGAGAAAAACGGGGAAAAGGAATCAGAAGAAAGGTTGAAGGAAAAACCAAATTACCCCTAAATTGGCATGACTTCCTTCGAGACTCTAGAAACAAGCAAGAACTGTTCGCTTTCCTATCAGACAAGGTTGCTGCAATGGAAGTTCCTAACAACAAAGAAGTTGTTATTACATCAGGACCTGAAGTCATCATCAATGGGGCCGACCGCACAATGCCAAGATGCGACCATGAGGAGGCAGACACTAGACTGTTCATTCATCTTCAAGATGCAATAAAGGAAGGGCACATTAACTGCATGATCAGAACTGTAGACACGGATGTTATTGTCATTCTAATAGGAAAATTCCATCACTTGACGTCCATAAGATCTGAAGTAAATATTTGGGTTGGTTTTGGCACTGGGAAAAACTTCACTTACCATCATATTAACACAATCTGTGCCTCTTTGGGTGAAGAGAGATGCACATCCCTACCACTGTTTCACTGCTTCACGGGATGTGATACAACATCATCCTTTTACGGAAGGGGCAAGAATACGGCATGGGCAGCATGGCACCATTACCCTGAGGTAACACAAGCATTCACATTCATGGCACGAAATCCATTTGCAGATGTTGACGCCGAAACTCCCCACTTCAAGCTTCTTGAACGGTACACAGTTGTCCTCTATGACAACACCAGTGACATTGAACGTGTAGATGAGGCAAGAAAGGTCATGTTCTGTCAGAAGGGAAAAGCTATGGAGACTATCCCACCAACTCAGGATGCTCTTCTCCAACACACCAGGAGGGTCACATACCAGGGAGGAATATGGTCGACCTGTGAGAGAAGTGAACAGAATCTTCCAACTCCTGAAGGATGGGGATGGACCTTTAGCGAAGAGTCCCAGTCATGGACACCAGTTTGGACCACAAGACCAGTAGCATCTAAAGCTTGCAGCGAATTGGTCAAATGCGGCTGCAAGAGCAAGAGTGGATGTGGCACCAGGTGTGCTTGCAAGAAGGCCAGGTGGAAGTGTACAGAACTGTGTAGCTGCAACTGTGCAGTTTAACATATAGCGTCGAGCGGGGTGAGTTGGGACAGTAGGCATTGCAATGCTAAATGCCAAGATATTTCCATTTTATGGTGCCCATTTAATAGCCCTGCCCTTACTCTACAAATGTTGTTAATACAAGTTTTCTATAGAACCACGAATAATGCATGAAAATTGTGCAAATATGAAAGGGTAGCATTTTGACCTTTGTAGAATTTCATTTTTTAAAATGCACATATTTTGCCAATTTTCCTCTCCCACATTCAGTTATAGAGCTAAAGGTCTACTTTTTGGTGGGTGAAATCTTCAATTGTTATAGTTTCGTTGATTTTTCTTAAACATGGTTTTCTTGAACATGGTTTTTGTGTTAAAATATTCACGATTTTCACTGTATATGTTGTACGAAGTGTGATTTCTGCAGTAAACATACTTCTGATCAGCTTAAAAGTTGTTTTATTGATCTGATCATGCCAAAAAACATATAGTTTGATGCCAAACATGCCAAGGGAATTCTCTATTGAAACTTATATCAGAAATTCCATTTTGTCTATGGCGGCCATCTTGAAATCCAATATGGCAGCCAAGTAATGGTCTCTGAAGGTGGTTCCGGGGATATTTTTAATTGTTGGTCCAAAATATACAAGTATGGAAAGTTTGGTGCTTTTGTCCGGATTGTCCACTTCAACTTGTTTAGCTGCCCTACTAATATGGGGACATACAAATACCTGTTTGTGGAGAAGCATCCGTCACAGTTACACTCAACCAGAAAACTTTGTCTCATCCCTTAACCCTTTTAGTGGTGAATGAGCAAAGGCCTACTCTACTAGGCCGTGATTGGATTGACGCTTTGAAAATGCCAATTGACAAAATCTTGCCAAAGAGTCAGGCAGATGTGCATACACTCTCATATCCGTCTGACATAGACTCATTGTTAAGGGAGTTTTCTTCTGTTTTGGGGCCTGAAGTAGGCAACCTAAAAGGCCATCAGGTCTGCATAGAAGTAGATCCTAATGTAACTCCGAAATTTTGTAAGGCTCGTTCAATTGCGCATGCACTGCGGGAGAAGGTAGATTTAGAAATTGACAGACTGCTAAAAGATAAAATTATTGAACCAGTCACACACGCTAAGTGGGCTGCCCCAGTAGTTCCTGTACTAAAACCGGACAAGTCCGTGCGGTTATGTGGGGATTACCGTTTAACAGCAAATAGAGCCGTCCTTCTAGATTGCTATCCTATACCCAAGCCTGATGAATTATTTAGCTCTCTTGCTGGGGGTAAATATTTCACAAAACTCGATATGTCCCAAGCCTATGCTCAACTAAGTTTAGATGAAAACTCTAAAGAATTAACTATCATAAATACGCACCGAGGCCTATATAACTACAATAGGCTATGCTATGGAATAGCATCGGCTCCAGGTATTTTTCAGAGGACAATGGACCAAGTTCTAGGTCACATTCCAGGGGTACTTTGCTTTCTAGATGATGTCCTCATTTCAGGTTCGACTAAAAAAGAACACCTAACTAGATTAACCACGGTTCTAAAAAGACTCCGGGATGCTGGACTTAAGCTAAAGAGAGAAAAGTGTTCATGGGTCACTAACGAGGTTTCATATTTAGGGTTCCGCATAGATGCCTCAGGCATTCATCCAACGGTGGATAAACTAGAAGCAATAAAAAATGCACCACCTCCACAAAACATCACACTTTCCTTGAACCCCTAATAAGCTATTACGATCTGGGGAACAGTGGAGATGGGAGAAAACTCAAAAGGAAGCATTTGAGGCTTCCAAGGACGTACTACTAAAGTCCACTCTCCTAGTGCATTATGATCCTAAACTTCCTCTCCAGGCGCGGATCCATGGGGGGGGGTCGAGGGGGCCGGACCCCCCCCCCCCTGCTCACGGTGACCAACGATTTTTCGATTGCGTTTGTTTGCTCGTATATATGAAAAATAAGACCTGAAGACTTAAAATGGCTTAAGGTACATGTATCCCGGTTGCCACAAAATTAATTTCCTTAAAAAGAATAAGGAAAAAAAAGTTTATGTCCGATCCTGAGACATTTCAGACCTGGCCTGGGTGTGTGAACAAGCAGGATTTTGATAACGGGAATATACTTCAAATCCATCTGAAGCTATCTTCAAATATGAAAATTTCCTAGGCCGAGGACATATCAGTAACGAGCCCCACCAAGACTGGACCCCCCCCTCTGCTTAAATTCCTGGATCCGCCCCTGCTCTCGTAGTTTCAGCAGACAGCAGTTCTTATGGAATTGGGGCAGTGTTATCTCACCCCATTGTTGGTGTAGATAGGCCTATCTGTTTTGCTTCTAGAACACTAACTGAGACTGAAAGACGATATGCACAAGTGGAACGTGAAGCATTAGCCTTAGTATTTGCAGTAAAAAACTTCATTTCTATCTATGGGGTTATGAATTTAAACTAATTACTGACCATAAGCCTCTTTTAGGTTTATTTTCACCTAATAAAAATATTCCAGTTATGGCCTCAGGTAGGATTCAACGATGGGCACTGATTCTACAAGCCTATAAATTTGACTTAGTACATCGGTCAGGTAAACTTCTAGGTACGGCTGATGCGCTAAGTAGGTTGCCCTTAGAAAATCCAAATGATTGTGTACCTATACCTACAGAATGGGTTCACTTGGTGGAGTTTTTGGAATCCACTCCAGTATCTGCGGTACAAATAGAGCAGTGGACAAAATCAGACCCTATTCTGTCTAGGGTCATCCATTTCTGCTCAGTTGGTTGGCCTACTAAGGTTGAGAGTGAATTACAGCCTTTTTATCAACGTCAGTCTGGCCTCTCCATTCAAAATGGCTGTCTCTTATGGGGCCACAAAGTGATTATTCCAAATGAAGGCAGGTCGAATTTAGTGAAGGAACTTCACGCTGAACACATGGGCGCAACAAAAACGAAAGAGCTGGCGAGAGCTTATTTCTGGTGGCCTGGTTTAGATGGAGAACTCGAATCATTGGTTCGTTCCTGTCAAAGCTGCCTAGAGAACAGAGATCTCCCAAGGAAAAGTCCACTTCATCCTTGGGAATGGCCTACTATACCGTGGCATAGGATCCATGTTGACTATGCAGGTCCTATAAATAATACTTATTTCCTAGTCATTGTGGACGCCTACTCTAAGTGGGTGGAAATTTTTCCAACCACTTCCACGACTTCGGGTGTTACTATTCGCTTACTCCGTTCGGTTTTCGCTCGATGGGGTTTACCCGTAGTCCTGGTTTCCGACAATGGTAGTTATTTTACCAGTGAGGAATTTCGCTCCTTAGTCCACCTAAATGGCATTAGACATGTCCGGTCTAGTGTTTTCCACCCGTCTACTAACAGTCTCGCGGAAAACATGGTCCGTACTTTCAAGTCGGCCTTGCGTCATTCTCGTGGGGAGGAAATGCAAGTAGTGTTGGATAAATTTTTGTTTAAATATCGATTAACACCTCACACCACGACGGGGGTGTCTCCCTCTAAACTTATGATTGGCCGGGGAATTCGTTCAGTTTTCGATTTGTTACGTCCAAACGAAACGTTACAACAACGAGTTTTACGCCATCAGGAAAAACAGAAGCTGTACCATGACACTAAAAGAGGGACAGTTATAGAGGCGCAACCTAATGCTCCAGTTATGATTCGCAACTATGGGGCTGGACCAAAATGGGTTCCTGCAACTGTCGAGGAGAGAACGGGCCCTGTTTCCTTCAAGTGCCAACTAGAAGATGGTCGTTCTATTAAACGCCATCAGGACCAGATATGGGAACGTGAATTGCAGAAGGACCAGAGTCTTCCGGAAGAGAGAACTGATCCTCCGGAAAATGGTTCAATTCGCCCGCCTATGCAGGTTGCACCTATTCCTACTACATCAACCCCACTCCGCAGGTCGTCTAGGGTCCCTCATCCCCCTGACAGACTAAACTTGTAGGGGAGGAGTGAGGTGACGTGTGTGTATATATATGTATATAGTCTAAAAGTCACAAAAGGGGAAATATCACTAAATCTAAGCTGAATGGCAACAGCAAGTCATAAACGAACCAACGCGGCTGTTCGTATTGTTTTGGGCTAGCCTAGAGATGTTTTTTCCTATCTGACCTAATCGTTGGTGCTGAGTGTAATTAGGTGGTGTTTCTAAGGTGACAAATGGGGTAGGAAGTTGTCCGTAATTAAGTATAGTTAGGGGTAATGTCTATAGATTATAAATTGGTAATGTAAGAGAGAGTTAGGTAGGCCGTTTGTGGGACACAGCAATCTAATGGTAGGCTCCCAAAGGAATATCTAATTTAACGCACCGGTAAGTGCTTTTGATTGTTTGCTAGAACCTAAGTAACCTAACTGGGGTGTCTACCCCACGCTGTCACAGTTACCTTGTTGCATAATGTTTTGAGAGTTTTCATAGACCTCAGATAATTCAGATTTTGTTGATGTTGAGCCTATTAGATTGTTTACATAAAAATGTTCTTTAAGGAAGTTTAGTGTTAAAGAGTTATTAAACTGGTTCAAATGATGTCTAATTGTCAATGCTAGTAGGCTAGGTGAGCAATGGCTCCAAACCACAACATTGAATTTAAAGGTTGTGAACCCTTTATTCAGATCAAATGGATCCCTGAACCATAAGAACCTAAGTTGATTCTTGTCATATTCATTTTTAAGATTTATTCTCAAAAATACCTTTGAAATATCACTTTGTAAGGCATATTTATCTAACCTGAACCTGAGTAAGATCTTCACAAGGTCAGAAATGAGATTAGGACCCTCAATCAGACAATCATTCAAACTGTGTTTATCACTGTCTTTGAGGCTACAGTTATATACTACTCTGAGTTTTGTTGTTGGGGCATCTTGTCGATACCCCCCCCCCCTTTTTTTAAAAGGGTTAGTTGTTACTTCTTCAATGAAGCCTTTCTGTAGCTGTTCTTTGAAGACATCACTGTACATTTGAATGCTATTATCCTGTTTGAGTTTTTTCATTACTTTATATAAATGTCCTTTAGCTACTTTGAGATTATCTCTTAAAGTTGGACAATTTATTTTCCAAGGTAACTCAACAAAATAACTATTGTCTTTGCACTGAATGGTGTCTTCAAATCTTTCTACCATTAACTGATCTTCTGAAGTTTGATTTGTGTCATGTAACATGTATACCCACAGATTCTAGCAACCATAAACTTTGAATTGCCTCGTCTAGAGTTTCATTTGATAGTGATGAATTAATGTTCTCAGCTGTTATAATATTATTCAAAGTGTTGCTATTCTTACAGGTGTTATGTCGGACTGAGTTGAGGTACATAGTATTTGTTAGTCATGAACTATTCTGGTTTAGGTCTAAGTTGTATCTGGATAGGTCACCCAAGGGGGCTATCCCTGATGGTGTCTGATAAGTTATACCATTACCTACTGTATCTTCACTATGCCCCTATGAATAAGGTGAATATAATCTGCCTCCATTAACATTTCAATGTTAGCCACTGTGTTGTTTGTGATATGTCTATCAGCTATATTGTACTGTTTCCTCAAGTAATTAATGGTTTGTTCTAGTTTGGGTACAACCATTTTGTTTTGTCCTACCTTTGGAATAATGACTGCTTTAATTTTTTCTAATTAATTTTCTACATGTAATTCCAGGTCAATTGTTTTATAGCTATTTTTGTTTGAGTTATCCTTAACAAAGGATGTGATATTGAGTTCTTGTTCATTCGGGTTTGGTGTCAAACCCAATTTATTGACTAAATTTTGTGAAACAAATGTTTGTCTTATAGACAAGAGTCTATAAGACATCTCACTGGAGTGGTGCTACCCTCATCATTCACAAAGCCCAAAGTAATAGTTGGTAAAAGAACCTCAGTGTTTTTTGTTACATTGTTTGAACAAACAGAATGTCCCGTGAAAGTGGCATTTTCTTGATTATCTTTGTTTGGAGGACGTATCTTTTGAGTATTGTTGTTTGGACACTTCAATGAATCGCACATTAATGCGACATGTCTTGAATTTTACAAAACTTACAATTGAATCTTAACCTAGATTTACAGTCTTACTTATAATGTCCCTGGCCAGTACACCTTTTACATAGGTTCAACTGTTCATATCTTCTAGATCTTGAGTCAAAGTTTGAATATTTGCCACACCCAATAGTACTGTGTTCATCACTTGCACAAAATTTACAATGCGGTGTGTAAGTTGAGGTAGCAGTTACATTAAAGTCCTGTAATGTAGGTGTTCGTGTGTTATAGTTGGTCACATTTGAGTCTACAGTGTCAAGTTTTGTCTGTTTGGCTGTAGCTAGTTGGTCTCTGCAGACAGTCTTTGGTTTATCCATAGTCTGGGTTTTATTTGGCGTCGAACTATTTCTCAAGTTGAAATTAGTTAAGATAGTTGGGAAGTGTTTTCTAATGCCTTCAAGATTAGAATAATTTTCTCCTGTCTTTTGAACTAAAAGATCTTTAACCCTCAAAGGGAGGCACCTAAGAACTGCGGCGTGTATGATCCAAGATGAAGCCTTAATATCTATCTCATGGCTAACCAGTTGTCCCATAATAGCTTCTAATGTTGAGTAAAATCTTTCCAGATCACTATGGTTATCTTTTACAGGCGAAAAATCAATAATTTTTGAGCTAATTTAAATATAATCTCATCTTTATTAATGTAATTACGTTTCAAGAGATCAATAGCTACTTCATATGAACCACCCACAGCTGGTATGGAAAACTGATGTGTGGGTAGTTGGGAGGTAACGAAACTGGTTCACTGAGTAGGTAGGTAGTTAATCTAACAATTATTAAATTCCTTTTATGTCAATAACTGGGTGGATGAAACCAATTGGTTGCTCACCAGAGTTATTCTCCACACTAGTATTTATATACTGTGTGACAAGAGCGTGCTCGGTAATAGATATACATTACCGATCAACCAACCAAAAAAAGACCAAGGAGACGCTGGTGGAAAAAGCCCCGCGAAAAGGAGAACAAGGGAGAATGAAAACGAGGAACGGGGCGACAAGACGGAACAAGAGAAGGTAGAGGAACAAACAACGGAAAAAAGATCCCCACCAGCAAGTACGCTCTCAACAATTAAACAAAAGGGGAAAAGGGACTCTCTAATAACTAGCAGTAAGTGACTAATTGTGTTTTTAACCCAGTTAGAAGTAAACGCAGTAAATTAAGCTGGGTCAGACAAATTAGGCCTACATTGTGGCCTAAGACCTAGCATCAACTCATAGCTTAGCAAAGGTGAAGGTAGATTGCCCTAACCTAATTTGGTGAGGAATCCTACTGTGGACCTCAATTTATCTGCCCGCTCTGGACCATTTCCGGAATCTCTAGGCTGACTCCTACAAGGCTAGACTTAATCTACTCTATAGTTAGACTGGAGATATAAGGGGTGGGTTAATTGTGGACCAATTCATACAGAGCATTTTTCACATTGGTGGTCCGTGTGTGGGGAATTTACAAACCTTAACCTTACTTAACAAAAATTGCAGAATTAGGCTAAATGGTCTAGCCTAAGCCTAACCTAATTAAGTCTACAACCTAGGGCCTAACTAGGAAACATTTACATTTAAGGAGTCTCATTCTCTTATAAGCTTAGACCTGAGTGACACATAAGTACTTGGGGGGGGATTAAACCAAATTTAAAACTTGACTGTTTTGTCTGATTACTCAATTTATTTGATCTCTCTTCTCTGGTAATTTCTTCTTGTCCTATATTTCATTACGATCCCCAGTTAAATAATTTTGACTTAAACATGGACAGTGAGGAATTGAAACAATTAAAAAAGAAAAAGAGGGGAAAGTTGGGTGCTGTTACAAAGGCCATGAACACTTTTAACAAAATTACACAACCAGGCAAGGAAGATTTAGAGTCAGTAATTATTAAATTGGATAACTTAAAAAAGGATATAATAGCCATTGATGAGAGTATTTCAAAGTTAATTGAACCTGAAATGGCTGATGAACAACTTATAGACTTTTACTCTGATAATGAGCAGCAGGTAGCCTTAATTGTACAACACATAAGGAGATTACAGTCTCGTTTGACCAGTGGCGGCTCGTCGGTAGGCACTGCGGAACTGCAGCACCCCTAAATTTTTTATTTACAATTGAAATAATCAAGAACAATATAAGGATGAGCTCACTGAATAACTTTTTCAATAACTTTTGAAACTTTTATTCATTGCTCAATGCTCATCCTTTTATTTCAGTAATTATTTCAATCCATTCTTACAGACAGCACCCCTAGAATTTTTAGTCACAAGCCGCCACTGCGTTTGACTGACTTAACACCAAATAAACCTATTTCTGATTTTAATCAAAGTAGAGCTAACTTTCAACCAAATTTAAGTGGCATGCCAAATCCTGAGTCACAAGAATTTAGGGCTAAGTTACCCACTTTGCTAGTACCAACATTTGAAGGGGACACGGGACAATTCCCATCTTTCATTGAAAGATTTGAGAGTTTAATAGGTAAGAAACCTTATATTTCAACTGTTGATAAGTTTAGCTACTTAACTAGTTTCCTTAAAGGCCCAGCCTATAACATGATAGCCTATTTACCAGCTGTAGGGAATTCATATGAAGTAGCTATTGATCTCTTAAAACGTAATTACATTAATAAAGATTAGATTGTATTTGAATTATCTCAACAAATTATTGATTTTGCACCCATAAAAGATAACCATAGTGATATGGAAAATTTTTATTCAAAATTAGAAGCTATTATAGGACAACTGGTTAGCAATGAGATAGATGTTAAAGCTTCATCTTGGATTATACAAGGCATAGTTCTTAGGTGCCTTCCTTTGAGGGTTAAAGATGTTTTAGTTCTAAAGACGGGAGAAAATTATCCTAATCTTGAAAATATCAGAAAACACTTTCCAACTATCCTAACTAATTACAAATTGAGAAATATTGCAACACAAAATAAGACCCAGACTATGGATAAACCAAAGACTGTCCCCAGAGACCAACTAGCTACAGCCAAACAGACAAAACTTGATATTGTAGAATCAAATGTGACCAACTGTAATACACGAACACCTACATTACAGAACTTTAATGTAACTGCTGCCTCAGCTTACACACCACATTGCAAATTTTGTGCAAGTGATGAACACAGTAGTACTGGGTGTGACAAATATTCAGACTTTAACTCAAGAGCTAAAAGATGTGAACAGTTGAACCTATGTAAAAAGTGTACTGGCCAGGGACATTATAAGAAAGACTGTAAATCTAGGTTAAGATTCAATTGTAAGTTTTGTAAAAGTTTACGACATGTCTCATCAATGTGTGATTCACCAAAGTGTCCAAACAACAGTACTCAAACTCAAAAGATACCTCCTCCAAACAAAGGTAATCAAGAAAATGCCACTTTCATGGGACATTCTGTTTGTTCAAACAACGTAACAAGAAACACTGAGATTCTTTTACCAACTATTACTTTGGACTTAGTGAATGGTGAGGGTAGCACCACTCCAGTGAGATGTCTTATAGACTGTTGTTCTCAACAAACATTTGTTTCGCAAAATGTAGTTAATAAATTGGGTTTGACACCAAACCTGAATGAACAAGAACTCAATATCACATCCTTTGTTAAGGATAACTCGAACAAAAATAGCTATAAGACAATTGACCTGGAACTACATTTAGAAAATAAATTAGAAAAAATTGAAGCAGTCATTATTTCAAAAGTAGGACAAAACAAACTGGTTATACCCAAACTAGAACAAACCATAAATCATTTGGGAAAACAGTATAATATAGCTGATAGACATATCACAAACAACACAGTAGCTAACATTGAAATGTTAATGGGGGCAGATTATATTAATCTTATTCATAAGGGCATAGTGAAGATAGGTGATGGTATAGCTTATCAGACTCCATCAGGGATAGCCCCTTTGGGTGACCTATCCAAATACAACCTAGACCTAAACCAAAATAGTTCATAACTAACAAATACTATGTGCCTCAACTCAGTCTTACATAACACCTGTAAGAATAGCAACACTTTGAATAATATTATATCAACTGAGAACATTAATTCATCACTATCAAATGAAACTCTGGATGAGGCAATTCAAACTTTATGGTTGCTAGAATCTGTGGGTATACATGACACAAATCAAACTTCAGAAGATCAGTTAATGGTAGAAAGATTTGAAGACACCATTCAGTGCAAAGACAATAGTTATTTTGTTGAGTTACCTTGGAAAATAAATTGTCCAACTTTAAGAGACAATCTCAAAGTAGCTAAAGGACATTTATATAAAGTAATGAAAAAACTCAAACAAGATAATATAATTCAAATGTATAATGATGTCTTCAAAGAACAGCTACAGAAAGGCTTCATTGAAGAAGTAACAAATAACCCTTTTAAAAAAGATGGTTGTCATTATTTAACCCACAGGGGGGTTTATCGACAAGATGCCCCAACAACAAAAACTCAGAGTAGTATATAACTGTAGCCTCAAAGACAGTGATAAACACAGTTTGAATGATTGCCTGATTGAGGGTCCTAATCTCATTTCTGACCTTGTGAAGATCTTACTGAGGTTCAGGTTAGATAAATATGCCGTACAAAGTGACATTTCAAAGGCATTTTTGAGAATAAATCTAAAAAATGAATACGACAAGAACCAACTTAGGTTCTTATGGTTCAGGGATCCATCTGATTTGAATAAAGGGTTCATAACCTATAGATTTAATGTTGTGTTGTTTGGAGCCAATTGCTCACCTAGCCTATTAGCATTGACAATTAGACATCATTTGAACCAGTTTAATAACTCTTTAACATTGAACTTCCTCAAGGAACATTTTTACGTAGACAATCTAATAGGCTCAACAACAACAAAATCTGAATTATCTGAAGTCTATGAACACTCTCAAAACATTATGCAACAAGGTAACTTTGAACTTAGAGAGTGGATTTCAAATGATGAGGATTTAAACAAAAAGATTTTAAAGGATAATAATGGTCTTACTGAGCCATCAGACAAAGTTAAATCTTTAGGTATGAACTGGTATTTGGATGCAACTTCTAACAGTCATGATTCAATCTGTACTAAAGGTTTTAAACTTGATGAGGAAGCAAACACTAAAAGACAAATATTATCAGAGGCTTCAAAAATTTTTGACCCCATGGGTCTATTCCTGCCTTCAGCAATAAAATCAAAGATTCTCCTCCAAGAAGTTTGGAGGACAAATGTTGGGTGGGATGATCCAATAACAAATGGAGATCAAAAATCTTGGAAGAAGTTAGCTGCTGATTTAACAAAAGTGCAGAACATTAAAATTCAAAGGTGCTGTGGGTTTATGGATAAGCTCCAGAGACTTCATGTGTTTGCTGATGTAAGCACACAGGCTTATGGGTGCTGTGCATACCTTGTAAGTCCTACAGAAAGTCATCTAATTTATGCAAAAGGGAAAGTTGCACCTCTCAAACCTACCCGAACCATACCTCAACTGGAACTATTGGCTGCTGCATTAGCCATTAAAACCATTTCATTGCTTAAGGATGCTTACCATGATGTGAACATAACTGATATCCACATCTGGCTTGACAGTCAGATTTGTCTTGCCTGGATACGGAATAATAGCATTAATAGTAAGAATATCTTTGGAAGAAATAGGCTAAAAGAAATAGCTGAAGCTAATGAAAGCCTACAAGTAAACTTTCACTATGTTCCAACTAAACAAAATCCAGCATACTTTCTGACCAGAGGTTTATCCTACAAGTTGTTGAAGTCAAACAAAACTTGGTCATGGGACCTAAGTGGCTCTGTAATACAGACCAATGGCCTGTGGAACAAGTTAACTTGACATTAAATTTAATCTTTTCAAATGAAAAGGTTGAACCAATCACTAATTATGAACATTATTCTCATTTCAGCAAACTTGTCAGGGTCACAGCCTACTGTTTGAGGTTTGCTCACAACTGTTTAACTACGATAAACAAACAGCTAAATAAAAACAATCATAATTATACAGAAGTTGCAACCAAGTACTGGATAGGGCATGCACAACAAAAGGAGTACAATAAAGAGTTAGAATTCTTGACTAATGGGAAACAAACAAAAGAACTTGTACCATCAGTAGTTGTGGATCTAAATTTTGTTCAGAGATGAGGAAGGCCTTCTAAGGTGTAAAGGGAGATTAGACAAATCAAAACTGTCATACAAAAGCAAACATCCAATCCTTTTACCTAGATTTAGCTATTTGACAACATTAATCATCAGACAAACACACAATGATGTACATCATATGGGGGTACCACAGACACTAACTACATTAAGAAAAACTTATTGGATACCCAAGGGAAGGATCACTGTTAAAACAGTCCTGAGTGAGTGTGTCACATGTAGGCGTATTCATGCTAGGCCCTATAGGAAACCAAATCCTCCTGCTTTGCCAGAGGAGAGAGTTACTCTCAACAAACCCTTTGAGACTGTAGGCATTGACTATACAGGAGCATTGACTGTAGGGGTGGTTGACACTGAACAAAAAATGTACATTGTACTGTTTACATGTGCTGCCTCACGAGCTGTTTATCTGGATGTTGTGGAGGACCTTATAGCAGAATCTTTTGTTGCTGTCTTTAAGAGATTCTGTGCACGACATTCAGTACCCAAGACAGTTTGGACTGACAATGATACATATTTCAAGGCTGGTGAACAAGTCATCCACGACTTGTTAAGCAATGAACTCACACAATTATATATACAAAATTCAAACATAAAGTGGAAGTATATTCCGGTTGCCTCTCCTTGGTATGGTTCTCTCTGGGAGAGGAATATACAAACAGTAAAGAATTGCTTGAAGAAAGCAATTGGTAAAAAACAGATACACTTGTTTGAGTTGCTCACTCTCCTGGCTGAGATTGAGAACATCATTAACAATAAACCACTCACTTATGTGAGTGACAACATTAATGACCCGGAACCATTAACTCCAAATCATTTGATTCGGGGAGAACAAGTTAGTCTCCTGCCGGACTGCAATATAGACTCTTCAGAAGACCCAAACTGGACTCAACGACATGATGAGCTCTAGACTAAGTTACAACATTTAACTAGAGTTAAAGCTCATTTCAAAACAGTGGAAAACTGAGTACTTGATGGGTCTAAGGGAGAGACATAAACAAATGACTAAGAAGGATTGGTCTGACACAATTAAGGTAGGGGACCTTGTTCTCATACATGACAGTACTCCAAGACAATACTGGCCTCTGGCTAGAGTTTTAGAATCAGACCAGGGGCAGACGGGGTAACAAGAGTGGTCAAATTAAGGACTTCAACGGGTGACACAACAAGAGACATTTCTCTTTTGTACCCCATAGAGTCTGGACCCAAAACAATGGACTTTGGAGAACCTTCTCCACCGACAGTAACAACTGGAGACACTGAACTTCCAGTAACTATTCCTTTGACAGTAGGAGTGGTAACGCATCCTACTACAACATTGACATACACAAGACCTCAGCGACAAACAGCATTAAAGGCGCGACTAGTTTTACAACAAAAAATAGATGCTGGGGAGTTGTAATTTTATTTTCTAACTTTCACCTTTTCTTTTCTTATGGTAAAGACCATAGACAGTTTCATCCTATGGATGTATATTTTCTCTTCTAATTAAATGCTACATCTTCTCCATGAGAAGGTGAGGATAGTCACTGTTAATCAGATTAACAAGCATTTACAGTCAAATAGTTAGCTAGTCTACACTCAGACATAAAAATTGGTGACAATGACACCAAAATTTTTATCTCCCGGGGCCCCCAGTATATGGAAAACTGATGTGTGGGTAGTTGGGAGGTAACGAAAATGGTTCACTGAGTAGGTAGGTAGTTAATCTAACAATTATTAAATTCCTTTTATGTCAATAACTGGGTGGATGAAACCAATTGGTTGCTCACCGGAGTTATTCTCCACACTAGTATTTATATACTGTGTGACAAGAGCGTGCTCGGTAATAGATATACATTACCGATCAACCAACCAAAAAAAGACCAAGAGACGCTGGTGGAAAAAGCCCAGCGAAAAGGAGAACAAGGGGGAACGAAAACGAGGAACGGGGCGACAAGACGGAACGAGAGAAGGGAGAGGAACAAACAACGGAAAAAAGATCCCCACCAGCAAGTACGCTCTCAACAATTAAACAAAAGGGGAAAAGGGACTCTCTAATAACTAGCAGTAAGTGACTAATTGTGTTTTTAACCCAGTTAGAAGTAAACGCAGTAAATTAAGCTGGGTCAGACAAATTAGGCCTACATTGTGGCCTAAGACCTAGCATCAACTCATAGCTTAACAAAGGTGAAGGTAGATTGCCCTAACCTAATTTGGTGAGGAATCCAACTGTGGACCTCAATTTATCTGCCCGCTCTGGACCATTTCCGGAATCTCTAGGCTGACCCCTACAAGGCTAGACTTAACCTACTCTATAGTTAGACTGGAGATATAAGGGGTGGGTTAATTGTGGACCAATTCATACAGAGCATTTTTCACAGCTGGTAAATAGGCTCTCATGTTATAGGCTGGGTCTTTAAGGAAACTAGTTAAGTAGCTAAACTTATCAACAGGTGGAATATAAGGTTTATTACCTATTGAAGTCTCAAATTTCTCAATGAAAGATGGGAATTGTACAATGTCCCCATCAAATGTTGGTACTAGCAAAGTGGGTAACTTAGCCATAAATTCTTGACTCAGGATTTGGCATGCCACTTAAATTTTATTGAAGGTTAGCTCTACTTTGATTAAGATCAGAATTAGGTTTATTTGGTGTTAAGTCATTCAAGCAAGGCTGTAGTCTCCTTAGATGCTTTTCAGTTGAGATTACCTGCTGATCATTATCAGAGTAAAGGTCTATAAGTTGTTCGTCATCCATTTCAGGTTCAACTAACTTTGAAATACTCTCATCAATGGCTAGTACATCCTCCTTTTGTTTATCCAATTTAAGAATTACATCCTCTAACTCTTCCTTGTCTGGTTGTGTAATATTGTTAAAAGTGTTTATGGCCCTAGTAACAGCACCCAACTTTCCCCGCTTCTTTTTTTTTTTAATTGTTGCAATTCCTCACTGTCCAAGTGTCCATGTCTAAGTCAAAATAGTTTAATTAGGGCTTGTAATGAAATAATAAGGTGAGAAGAAATTATCAGAGATGAGAGATCAAATAAAGTGAGTAATCAGACACACAGTCAAGTTTTAAATTTAGTTACCAACCCGATTATCCAAGCTATCCATGAGTCCTGCCATTTATACTCTAAGCTATGGAGTTCTTGGTACAAAAACGTCTGTATGTAGCTCCACTTAACCTCGACATTACAGTATTATTTCTAATCAATTTGTATATATTTCTATCCTTAGTATATGAACTGTCATTGTATTAATAATATTTGTCATATGGACTATAGTCTGCCAATAAACCATTTCATTTCATTTAGAATATGCCGTTCCGTTTTGGTGCCCGTATTTGCGTGAGGATATTGATAGGTTAGAAAGGGTTCAGTGTCGTGCCACGAAACTAATTCCGTCATTGTGCAACAAACCTTATGAAGATAGGATTAAAGAGTTAGACTTGTATTCACTCGAAACTAGGAGATTAAGGGGGGAGCTTATTGAAGTTTTCAAAATCGTTAACAACATCGATAACGTAAATTTTGGCAAACTGTTCACTTTCGATACTAGCAATACTCGTAATAATGGATTTAAGTTGCGTGGCAGACGTTTCATTACTAATATCGCTATAAACTTCTTTACGTTTAAAGTAATTGATAAATGGAGTAATCTTCCCGCGTCAGTCGTTAACTCTACCAGCATTAATATGTTTAAGAACCGTTTAGATAGGCATTTTAAAAATATTAACGTTGTTTAAAATAAAAAAAACAATTAGTAACAGGGGCTCTGCGGGTGGTGGTCGAGGATGAGTCTGTTGACGATTAATGCCAGCTTGTGATGCCAGCAATAAAATTTTAAAAAAAATTAGACTAACACAAACGTAGATATAGCTCGTAGAGTAAACTCACCCATTTTTGTTTAACTTTACCTACTTTTTTCTTTTTCTTATCCTCTCCTTACTTGCATGTCTGTAGTTTGCATGGTATGACAGTGAGTTAAGACTGTGTTTGCATGGTTTGTAAGCGTTCTTATTTTACTTCTTTTCATCTTTCACCCTTCTCCTATTCTCTTCGACTATTTTTCCGACTTGTCGGCAGTGGCTGGCGGATGATGATGGTGAGTCTTTTTTCTCTTTTTCTGCATGAATGTTAACCCACGATTGATAGGTTCTGCTACTTACTTAATCCCTTATTCCCTTCTCTTAACCCCCTACTCTTTCCTTTCTCTCGGGCTAACCTTAGAGTGGATCTTAGGGTCTTTGTTAGCCTTAGCTTCTGTAGATCTGTAGATTTCATTTCATTTAGTTAAATCCCCCCCCCCCCAAGTATTATGTGGCACTCAGTTCTAAGCTTATAAAAGAATGAGACTCCTTAACTGTAAAGTTTCCTAGTTAGGCCCTAGGTTGTAGACCTAATTAGGCAAGTTTGTTACTTTAGGCTTGATTAGGTTAGGTTTAGGCTAGACCATTTAGCCTAATTCTGCAATTTTTGTTAAGTAAAGTTAAGCCTAAAATGTGTAAATTCCCGGCAAGTATGGTAAAACTTTACAAGACACCCGCATTGCATGAAACATGCTACAGTAACGAACCATATATCAATCGATAGAGCAGAAAAAATGGTGCAAGCAGCTATGTATAATTTTGAAAATATTAGAAAATAACAAAATTATGATACTTTGAAGCAATTTAATTTTTAGCGACATTTAGCGACAGTTTGAAATATATCTAGTGACATCTACCAATAGTTTTAGCAATTATTGGGATATCTAGCGACATTTGGCAACCCCTTAGTTGCCACATCATTCAATTACTCCATTAGGTCAGATCTGGTCAGTTTGTGTTTTGTTGGTGAGGCGTAAAGATGGATTGTTGTGACATGAGAGTTTTGTGTTGAACGTAAGTTACTATTGAGCGAATGCTACAGTAACGAAATATATCAATCGATAGAGCAGAAAAAATGGTGCAAGCAGCTATGTATCATTTTGAAAATATTAGAAAATAAGTTATGACACTATGAAGATGTTACTAGAACTATCATAGCTTACACCATTTGGATCTTTTCCGTTTCATGTACTGTTTCTGATTTTGTTGAAAATAAGATATTTAATGTAGGTCAACTGAATGTCTGGTTAGATCAACTGAATGCCCGGTTAGGTCAACTGTACGCCCTTGACGATTGGTTAGGTTAAGTTGTGATATTTTCGTTAAAACTAACGAAAATATCACGACTTAACCTAACCAATCATCAAGGGCGTACAGTTGACCTAACCTGGCATTCAGTTAACCTACATTAAATATCTTATTTTCAACAAAATCAGAAACAGTACATGAAACGGAAAAGATCCAAATGGTGTAAGCTATGAGAGGCCTAGTAACATTTTCATAGTGTCATAACTTTGTTATTTTCTAATATTTTCAAAATGATACGTAACTGCTTGCACCATTTTTTCTGCTCTATCGATTGATATATGTTTCATTACTGTAGCATGTTCATGGCAATGCGGGTGTCTTGTAAAGTTTAACTGCAAGTATTTATGTTGGACTCAGTTCTAAGCTAAATGTTTCCTAGTTAGGCCATAGGTTGTAGACCTAATTAGGCAAGGTTGTTACTTTAGGCTTGATTAGGTTAGGTTTAGGCTAGGCCATTTAGCCTAATTCTGCAATTTTTGTTAAGGTTAAGCCTAAAGTATGTAAATTCCCCGCACGGGCTACCAATGTGAAAAATGCTCTGTATGAATTGGTCCCAAATTAACCCACCCCTAATATCTCCAGTCTAACTGTAGAGTAGGTTAAGCCTAGCCTTGTAGGGGTCAGCCTAGAGATTCTGGAAATATATATATATTTGGACTGTCAAATGTTTTTGAAAATTTTGTCACTAGTACAGTTTTTTATGCTGATTCTAAGTATGCAACTCATTTTTTGCGGAAATAAATATTTAACATTTTATTGGCGTTTGTTTGCAGGAATAGTACCAGCTTCTCCATACGAACTCGCAAAAAAGAGTAATTTTTGTTGTTATTAATGTTTATTTCTTGCCTGCTTACACCTACTTTAGTGTGAATATTATTGTTGTAGTGTGAGCATATGATAATGCAGTGCTGTAATCTATCTACTCGCGAGTTGCCTCCGGTCAATTGAATACCAGGTTAGGTCAATTGAACGCCCGGTTAGGTAAACTGAATGCCCTGTTAGGTTAACTATACGCTCTTGACGATTGGTTAGGTTAAGTCGTGATATTTTCGTTAAAACTAACGAAAATATTACGACAACCTAACCAATCGTTAAGGGCGTACAGTTGACCTAACCTGGCATTCAGTTGACCTAACCGGGCATTCAGTTGACCTAACCGGGCATTCAATTGACCTAACCGGGTATTCAATTGGCCGGGGAACATTAGTAACAACAAAAATTACTGTTTATGCGAGTCCGTATGCAGAAGCTGGCACTATTCCTGCAAACAAACGCCAATAAAATGTTAAATATTTATTTCTGCAAAAAATGCGTGGCATACTTAGAATCAATATAAAAACTGTACTAGTGACAAAATTTTCAAAAACATTTGACACAGTCAAAATTTTTAATAAGATCATAATCATATATATATATATATATATATATATATATATATATATATACATTTCAACTGCAAAGAACACGCAGTATAAATAATGTAAAGAACGACGCTTGTATAGGAGAACATTCCGCGCAAGATGAGAAGAGAGAACGAACAAATGAAAAAAAATATGTGTGTGTGTGTAAAAATGAACAATGAACAATTCCTATACAATCATTATATGGATTCATTGTTTTCATGCAGTACTTATGTTTGTATGGTTTTTATGTTTGAATGTTCATTTTTACATGAGAAAACCAAAATCGCCCGAGCAAATTTGGATAGAATTTCGGTTTGTAGTTCTTTATTCATTACTGTATTTCTCTAATTCATCTTTTCTGAATTCTCCCAATAATGACTTGTATTATACGTACAAATTAAATACCTATGACGTAATAAAGTAACTTAATTCCCTTCACATTTTTCCCGTCATTAATTTCCTTTCATCATATCTCAAGTATACAATGTATGGAAATTCTTTAACATAATAATAAAAACTACACTCTACACGTCATTATTTATATGTTGTTCATTCATACATCCATGTCCTTCCTTGACCTTTGTCTTTTGTTAATGTTATTAAATTATTCATTCAGCTACCTATTGTCTACCATTGTCAACCTGTTGTGTGACTATCCATATGTGTACAATACTTTGTGCATTCGTACATGTCCCCTGATGATCATGATTACGTACATAGTTACGTACATGTACCCACATGTGTACAATACTTTGTGCATTCGTACATGTCCCCTGATGATCATGATTACGTACATAGTTACGTACATGTAAATACGACCACATGTATTCCGTTTACTTTTTTTATTTGTTTAATTGCTCACAAGACGGAAGTATACGCAACTCGATGATCACAGCATAAATTGACATCTAAAAACGTAAACATCTCCTCGCGCTCTGATACATTATCATGTATGTTATATATATATATATACACACAGTATATATATATACACAGTATATATATATATATATATATATATATATATATATAAGCAAACAACCACAAGGAAAAGGAAACACAAAGTCCGAGCGCTTTCGTGATATATTCACATTATCAAGGAGGAACAGAAAATTCAGATAATGTGAATATATCACGAAAGCGCTCGGACTTTGTGTTTCCTTTTCCTTGTGGTTGTTTGCTTATTAATAAGGTCACGTGTTATTTTGTGATTTTAGTGCATATATATATATATATATATATATATATATATATATATATATATATGCCGTATGTGCCCATGTACTTTGTTATACTCCTAACATCCTGATTGTCTATAAATATGAAACACTGTAAACAAAAATATAGTTAACTGTTTAATTGTAATTAACTGTAATACTTTAATATAATGTAATTGATGTACTTTAATGAAACTGAAATTAAAGATAATAATTTAATATAATAAAATTAATGTACTTTAATAAAACTATAATTAACGATAGTAAGTGAATTAATTGGTAATTATAATCAGTCATAATAGACCAAAATTACAATGGCGTATAACGCGCACCCTAATTTTGAAGAGAAAATTTAGGAAAATAAAAATTTAGGAAAAAATATATCTCCTACCTCACTTCACATGTACAATTTTAAGGAGTTAATTTTAACATGTACATGATTTTTGGAGTATTTTGGGGGAAAAAAAGTGCGCTTTATTCGCCGGGAAATACGACTTCATGGATGCCGTAATGAAATTGACTGGATTCTTTGGATCCGATATATTTGCATGTCCTTTATAAATAGATATAGAGTGTAACATATTTGTGGATAGTAGTCTATTATGACTTGATCCTCTGGATCAGAGATTCTATCTTTAGTTTTAAATCGATGATTGATGTTTTAAATTGATAATTATTTAGTTTCGTAAAAATTGGTCGTTGCCAATTTACCGGCAGTTTTTACATAAATTTCTTATGTTCTTGTGGTTCGGAACCCACGTAAAATTGTAGGTCCCCTCCGCCACCACGGAGGACATACACGAACACAGTTAGGTGGACCAGCCATGAGTGGATCCTAGGGTCTTTGTTGGTCTGAAACATTATAACATTATAACATTATATAACTGCAATGACCGCGCAGTATATAAATGAATAGAAACCGGCAATTGGAAGGCCCTGGGTTCGATTCCCGGGCGGTTCGCCTCATTTTTCATTTATTCGTTATCTCTCCTCCTCGTGTGCAGAGACGTTCCTTAACACTTATGTCGTTTCTATTATATATATATATATATATATATATATATCTATATATATATAGGGTGGGTGAAAAAAGTGACCCCTTAGAGGTAAACTATCATATTAAAAAAGTAAGGGGATTAGAGCTCCCAAACTTCATAGATGCTTACTTCAGCATGTTGTTCATTTTAATTGAGAAGTTGCTCGATGTGTCCCCCTTCCTGTTCAACGCAGGCCTCCAAACGTGGACGCCACTGATCAATATACCTGTTTACATATTGTTAAGACACCTTCTCTCAGCCGAGCAGAATTCTTTCGTGTAGTTCATCTATGCGTGGCCGCCGAGAGGGCGAGGAAGCCTAGGATAAACTCCCGGGCCCAGAAGAGGGGGGATAAAATCTGAAAAATATTAATAAAGCAATTGATTAAATAACAGAGAGGAAATATAATTACTGAACATACATTTTATAGAGATTATCATAGTCAAACTGAAACAGATAAAATATTATCTGCGGTCCACAAATGCCCAAGACCGACTGACAGATCTGGGAACCATTGTAATTGAAAGCCAGTTAGCCCGTACTTTAAATTTCATCAGAATCATTTACCACTTTGCTAGAGAGAAGGCAAAGGAATACACTTCTAATTATGAAAATATTGCAGTAAACAATTGTCTTGCCTGCATGGACTGGTACTGCATTTGTAAATTGTGTGGTGAGAAAATTAATATAATTAATTCAAAAAATAAAATGGTCATTTTCTTCTGAGTTGTTTATTCATACTGTATGTTTTGAATAGTGACTTGGACATATAACCAGTTTGCTTGTTATGTACACAAAAAACATTCATAATAAAATAATGAGTAAACAGGGGGACCCATATACCAATCCTTCCCCGGGGCCCTGGGCAGGTCTCGGCGGCCCTGATCATATGGCAAGTCATTCCAAAAATCTCCTACTCCATGAATGAAAAAGTATTCTCGTTGATGAAGTCTACAAGTCTGTTTTTTAATTTTCTTATTATGCTCACGAGTTATCCCATCAGCCTCTAGTGAGAAAAAGTTACATACGTCAAAATTGCCCAAACCTGAAAACATTTTGAATATCTGGGTATATCATATTCAGAGTTGCTAATTTAGCGATTCTGTCGCGAAATTTAGCGACTTTTAATGAATTTTGGCGACTTAGTGTAATTTTAGTTACTTTTTGTCGAGCTGCCAGTCTCGTCCATTCCTTTGGGTTGTATGCAGTGGTGTAGTGCTGTGGGAACGGCGTTCCCTTACTTGTTTTGGTAGACGGAACGCTGTTCCCTCACTATTTCAAATAAATCCGAACTTACAAATCTCTAACGTCATGAAATTTTAATTCCCGCCCCTAGAAGAAGTATGAGAAAGAATCATTAACTGTTTCATTTCTTTTAGCTTCGACTGAGGCAATACTAGCCTATAAAGATCTGGTGAAAGTCACGACGGCGTACCAGTTGTTAACTTTTTTTAGTTAATCATTCCAGTTGTTAGCTATTTTTATTGATCGTACTGGATGTCATATATCTAATGACACTGGAAATACTGCATCTTCAACCTTGGAATATATCCTAATATCCAGTGCATATGACCTCAAATTATTCCTGAAATTGGTCAGATTTCAAAAGATTTCCCGGGGAGCTTACAGTGCCCCCGGACCCCCAGCTGTATGGGCTCGCCGCGCTCGCCATTGTTCCCCGCTCATCTGAGTAACACTTTCAAAATGCGTTCCCTCACTTCTTTATTTAGCACTACACCACTGGTTGTTAAATGAGAACCAACTCTTTGTAATCATTTATTTATTTATATAAAGTCAAACAATGACAACGGTCATCTGAAAAAGGAATAAGCATAATAAGTAATCACTTGAATAAAACATAAACATAAACATAATCATTGTCCTCTATCTCCTCCCAAGTCTTTGATACTAGTTGTGATATGAGGTAATTGCAGTACAGTAGTGCGAAGACTTATATTGTTTTATAAAGTGAATACAGTATAGTACTTTAATAGGGAAATATAGATACTAGTTTATTTAAGAGTAATATGAGAACATAAAGCTTTGCTATTACATCATGATGAATGCGATACTGTAGGAACTAAAATAAATACTTATGGAATTATACAGTACATTATATCCAATCAAACATATTACAATACAATTAGAGAGTTCAGCGAGAGATTGAATCGTATATTAAAATAAGGGTTGTACAACGGTATTCCTGACAAAAGTAATAGTACAGTAATGAGGATACAGCTGTATTGGGAACACAATATAAAGTTCTTAGTAAGTAAAGTGTAAAGTGTGCTGTACTCTATCTCTCCCCAAGTCTTTGAGCCAGTAGTTTATAAAGAAGATTATTAAGGATAATATGGCAAAACAAATTTGTATGTTTATGGATAGAGACTAAACCTTATTTTGTCAGTGCCCTTAATTTAAAGTATACTTGATTGATTACCCTTCTTGATTCATGTGGTAGTCTTCATGCCAGGTAGGGGGGCGTCTGGTACGGACGGAACGCCTTAGTGGAGTTGCAGTTTGGGGTGCCGTACCCATTGGCCTAGGGGGTGCAGGTGGTAGTACGTCGATGGGCGGCGTTGACATGTCTTCTTGGGTGGGGGTGTGGCCTCTTCAGGGGTCGGGCGCCTGCGTTCAGCGTGTGGGCTGGACCGTGTCGGACTACGGGGTGAAGCGGGTGTCTTTGGTCCTGGTGCTGACCTGGCAGGTGTAGGTGGTGCAGCAGGTGGGCTGTTGGTGGGCACCGCTAGGAAGTTCTTCAAATGTTGGTCTATGGTCATCTTTGGAGCAGGTGTGCTGAAGGGTTCATATTTTTTAAGGAATTTCCTGTTCCTTACAGTTACCCTCCCAGATCCATCGACCCTAACCACGTACTGGTCAAACTGCCTGACTTCGATGACCACACCTGTCTTGTCCCATTTACGGGCGTGTGGACCGACCTGGTTCTGGATGCGTATAAGGTCTCCGACTGCTAGTGGTGGGAGTCTCTTGGTGTGCTCTGACCAGCGTTCTGCTCCCCTCATGTGGCGGTTCCTCAGAGCTTCTCGGGCGGCCAAGTTTTCACGCCATGTGTCGTGTGGTTTATATCGGCCGGGAAGGATTGGAATGAAGTCCCGGATTGGGCGGCCGAATACACACATTGCTGGGGAGTGTTTTGTATCTCTATCCGGCGTGTTTCTGTATTGAAGCATGGCCCGTTGAAAGTTTTCGGTGTTGAGGTCGCCGTTTGGTCCTGTGTTGTCGGTTATTAGGCGTTTCGTCGTCTTGACACCAACTTCTGCCCGACAGTTGCTGTGAGGGAAAGCCACTGATGAGAGTCGGTGGTGTACGCCCCAGTTTTTGAGGAACTGCCTGTGGCTGCTGCGGTAAATTCAGGGCCCCCATCGGAAGCCAGTTCGTCGGGGATGCCGAAGGTGACGAAGGTCCGTCGGAGGCAGGCGATGAGTCCAGCAGCACCATCTGATGATCTCTCTACTATTGGCCAGTTAGAGTATCTGTCCACCACGACCAGGTAGTTTACTCCTTTGTAGTGGAAGTAGTCCGCACAGACTCACTGGAAGGGGTATTCTGGTGATGTTGGTGGAGTGGGTGGAGCGCTGGGCTGGGTGGTGCCATGCGGTTGCAGTGGTTGCAGCTAGCCCGTAGTGCTGTGATGGCTGGTGTGATGCCAGGCCAGAAAATGGAGTCTTCTGCTCTGGAGATCATGGATGAAGTACCTTGATGAGCTGAGTGGAGTGAAGCCAGTACTTCTTGCCTGAGGGCCGGCGGGATAACCGTGCGGTTCCTGTACATTACCACGCCGTCAACAGTGCGGAGGTCGTCGCGAAACTGGTGATATTCCCGCAGCTGTGCAGGGAGTGCATGGCGGGATTCAGGCATGCCGGACTCTATGACATTGGCTAAACTATTCATGACTTCATCGCTGGTCGTGGCGGTGCGTACTCGATCCCATGTCACTGATGCCAGGCTCAGCGAGTTGAGTGTTGATGCGGCTGCAGAAATACGCAGGCTTCCATGCCATTACCATCTGTCAGTGATGTCCGTATCCGGCTAGGAAGGTGGGGGGGGGGAAAGAACGCCGTTCCCTCGCATGGTTGATGGATGGCTGCTACGTCATCGGGGAGTGTCAGTGGTATGGGGTCGCCAGTGGGGTATCGTGACACCCGGGGGCGCAACCCGTCAGCAGCTTTGTGTTTCGCGCCTGGTACGTGGATCATCCGGAAGCGGTACCTGAGGGTTTTTTCCTTCAAGTTTCTGAGGCGTGTATTAGATATGTCCTCTAGGGATCTGTCACCAAACACTTTGAGGAGAGGTTTGTGGTCCACTGCAATTATTAGGTCTTCGCATCCCAGCACGAAGTACCTCGCCTTGTCAAGGGCATCGGCGACAGCAAGTGCCTCTCCTTCTACTGGTGCATAGCGGGACTCAGCTGAGGTAGTGAATCTACTGCCGACCAATGTGACACGCCATCCAGTATGGCAGCAGAAGGGTTCGACTCGTGTACAGGTGCAGTGTTTTTGAAGTAGCCAGTAGCCGATGCCTGTTTTCGACCAGTCTGTGGCGAGGCATGTGGGCTTGGTTTTGTCAAAAATGTTAACGCCCTCCTCTATTTCTGTGATGATGACATCCTTTGATTCTTCGAAGATGGTTTCCAATTCGTCATCCCACTTGAAAGGTGTTCCTGGCTTCAGAAGTAGGCGGAACGGCTGCATCCTCTTGGCCATGCTGAAGGCATACGACACCTGGTTGATGAGCCCGAACCATGATCGAACGTCGGTGATGTTCTTTGGAGATGGAAACTCTAGGATTGCTTTGAGGTATTTTTTACAGGGTCGGACACTGTCAGATGTGATCTCGAAGCCTGCAAATTCAACCTTGTCCTGACAGAACACAAACTTTTCAGGGTTCAGTGTGATTCCGTGTCTGCCGCAGGTGTCAAGCCAGTGGGTGGCCTGGAAGAAGCTCTCCTCCACTGTGTCTGACCAGAGCAAGACGTCGTCAATGCACTTTGTATGGTTAGGGATGCTCGATACAATTTCGTCGTACCCCTTCTTGTGTAACCGTCACCAGATGCAATGTAACCCTGGGGAGCGGTTTTGTAACGGTAGCGACCCCAGGGCGTTATGAAGGTGGTGAAGTGGCGGTCTTCTTCACAGATTGGTACGCTGTGATATCCATTCTATGCATCAAACATTGTTTTCTTTTTGCCTTGCGGTACTGAACTGGCCTGGTGGAATGGCGATTGAGTGTGGTGTGTTTCGCGGGTGGCGTGAGCGTTGAGGGGTTGAAAGTCAACGGTACGCCTTGGTTTTCCGCTCTTTTTGGCGCACACCACCTTTCTGTGACACCAGGTTACGGGCTCACCAACGGGTACTGGTTCAAGGACACCCAGTCTGACATCTTGGTCGAGGCCAGCCTTCACGTCCTCCTGCCAGTGGATTGGTACTGGGACGGGGTGTGATGTGCGACTGGTTTTGCATTGGGGTCCACCATCAATTTCATTGGGAGGCCGTCCATCATGGGCAGCGCTTGGTGGTCACAAGTGTTGAAGGTGCTTGATTTGTAATAGTCCAGCAGGTATTCCTTGAGCTTTTGCTGGTTCGCCGCAACAGCGGGTAGCGGTAGCTCGATTGGAGGTGATGGAGGATGTTGGCGTCTTGGACAGTCACAGTTAGTTACAAGTCCGCTGTCACTGTGTGGCGTGCTGGCACTGTTGTTACAGTATTGTGCTGGATCCAGTTGGACTTCCCCCACTGTAGGGAATCTTCCCGAGATAATGCCGAGTGAAACGCATGCCTCTCTGCTGATGAAGAACTTGTCAGAAGAATCTGTCACATATGTTACCTGTCTCGTTTCTACTTGTTGGCCCTGTTCATCCTTGCCAGTGAGGCGAAGTATGGCTGCGCCAAGGATTTTGATGCCCTTGTTGTTGGCGGCGTGCATCTTCATGGTCACAGGGATGAGGTCAGCCTGGAGAAGGCCGAGGCGGTGGATAACCTTGATACCGGTGAGGCAGCTCTGACAGCCTGTGTCTGCCATGGCAGGCAGTACCACGGTTTTTGGGTGGGCATTGAGGGTTGCCCCAAGCGCCTCGTAGTCTTCGGGGAGAGTCCTGACTGTTAGGTTGATGTGTGGCTGTGGTTGTGAGTTTTTCTTGATCCACATGTCCGATAGTTCATTGTAAATGTGATGGTCGAGGGCGATTGCTCTTTTCTTATGTGGCTCGGAAGTGTTGCTTGTGGCGCAGAGAAGATCAAATACCGCACCTTCGCACTCATCAGCTTTATTAGGAGTGGCTGAAAGGCTCTTGTCCTTGTCTTTGCTCCTGCATATGGATTCCCAATGGCTGTCGCGCTGGCAAATTTTGCATTTGTGGTTGTACGCAGGGCAATCCTCAGGGCCGGATTTACTTGCTTGTGGGCCCTAGGCCAAACCTTATCAGTGCCCCCCCAAAAAAAATATTATATATATATATATATATATCGTAATATTGTAATGTAAAAAAAAAAAGAATTACAACATAATGTAACACATCAATAATTTTATTCAAATTAGTTTTATATCATGTACAACTTATTCTTACACAAAGGAATAATGGAAAAAAATACAGTCAAATTGAAGCATAATAAATTTTGCAATAAGAATTACAACATAATGTAATACATTACACATTAATAATTTTTAATCAAATTAGTTCCATATCAAGTACATCAAAGTAAATCAAGTTCCATATCATGTACATCTTACACATAGGAATAATGGAAAAATACAATGAAACTGAAGCATAATAAATTTTGCAAGCACAACTATGTGAAGTTCAAAATGACTTTTTCCTGCTTTTTTCTATGGCAAATTTGTCAATGATACTGTTTGTGTCAAGGGATTGTAGGAGGTCCCCAGTGGGCCCCCAGTTACTGGTGGGCCCTAGGCCAATGGCCTATGTTGCCTATTGGAAAATCCGGCCCTGGCAATCCTTCTTGCGTATGTGGACTGGGGCTCTTCTGCCGTGTCCTTTTTTACCACAATATGAACAAGGGGCATTTTTGTCTTGTGGGGGTATTTGCTTACTTCTCCTGTATGTGCTGCCTGCGGCCTCCGCGGCATGGGAGTCCAGCAGTCGTGATGCTGAGCGCTTGCCTGCTTCCTTCGCCTCGACAAACTGAAAGACGTCTTCCAGGGTCATTTCCTGGTTACTGTTGCCGAGGAGTTCCAGTTGTATTTCCGGGTCAGCAATTCCGCGGGTAAGGACGTCGCGAAGGATGGGGTCAGTGTAATTTACGTTGTTGTTGCAGCTTGGGCATTCAACAAGAAATTTGCAGACTCCGGCCTGACCACGAAGACGGGCTCCAAAACTGCGCACAGTTTCGTCGCGGTCCTGTCGCATATTGTGTAGGGTAACCCTGGCTACCATGGTGTTCTCCTCTCGGACAGCTAGTTTCTTGATTGCAGCAAGGACTTCATCTTCGGTTTTGTTTGTTAGGCTTCCACCTGCGGATCTTGTCAAATCTTTGCGGAGTGAATCGTCGCAGCATTCAAGTAGTTCTACCACTTTGTCCCTACCAGTGATTTTTGTAGCTTCCGCATAATCTGTCCAACGCGACGTAAAATATATCCAGTCTTCACTGGTACCTGCAGCCGAAATGGTTGGCCGTCTTACTTTCTCAACCTTTGCAGAGACTGTCGGGCTTGGGACATGGGTCGTGCAGTGGGCTGTTATAAGTGCGGCTACAATGGCTGGGTCCAGGTCTGCTGTGACATAGGTACAACCTGTGATAGGACATTCTACGGCAGGCATTGTGGATAGCGTTTGTTGAAGTTGCTTAATTAGGTTGGGGTGGTTGACAGTTGCTTGAATTTACCACGTATGTAGACTTATTTTATTATTCATGTAATTAATGAGTCATTTGTACCTAAGACCGTTGTCATAAATGAGAACCAACTCTTTGTAATCATTTATTTATTTATATAAAGTCAAACAATGACAACGGTCATCTGAAAAAGGAATAAGCATAATAAGTAATCACTTGAATAAAACATAAACATAAACATAATCATTGTCCTCTAGTTGTATGGCCTTATATATTCGTGCGAGTATCAGTAGGGCGGATCGAAAATGAGGTTTTCAAACTTTTTTCGAAATTCAAATATGGCTAGTGCGGAAAATATGTGGGTGCTATAGATAATGACTGTGCATAAATATTAGTCCTGCGAAATTATATCTTCAGGTGCCACAAAGCCGTCGAAAAAAGTGAAATATAATGATTTTCTTATATTCTGCATTAGTACAATAACTGAAACTTACTTGTTATTATTATATATTAAGTGTTCCAATTACCAAAATAGTTACTGAATTACGCAGTTCTTAGTTTATTTAGATCAATGTTCTTTTGATTAATGATCTAAATAATCCAGAACTCACCACGAGGAGGTGGCTGCGTGTCGAGCTCCACCCATGCCCTCCCAACCACCCATCCTTGCGCATGTTTTTTTCTATTAACGTTTTATTTAAACTTTATATTCAGCTTTACTTTCGAATGATGGCATTTTTTTACGTGACTGAAGTGTTGATCTTATGAAGCCATCTCGCGCGTTCAATCCAAATACTTTTGATGATGCTTCAGTCACTAATTTTACCATTCTTTCTACTACTTGTGTATGACAAGGGAATTTCTCGAATGGAGGGGTACTCTTGTTTTCTATGAATTCTTCAATCTCATTTTCTGTCAGGTGTCTTGTCACAGGTGGTTCAGTGACAATGCATTTTTGCCAATTAATTAAATCAGTATAATCAGTAGCTTCAAATTGAATAACAGGTACTGTGAAACGCCTCACAACTTTTTCCTTGTTTGTTTGCCTTGCTTTCTTTATTCGCCTCCACGCTAATTCTCTTATGGCGCTGCGGTCATCATGAATCATTGATGCTAGAATATTTTCTGGATTTGCAAAAAATGCATTTCTTTGTATGACAGGGTTTACAATATCCTTTACTTCGTCATTCAGTGTTCTTGTTAGTTCAATAGTTTTGAAAACATGTTTTGAGCCATTGACAAAAGACGTACTTTGCTTAATAGAAAACCACATTGGGATGTAGACCTTCATTATAAAAGAAGCAATGTTCATGAGGTTCTCAGATGGACTTACAGTTGAAACGTATAGACGAAGCAAACGATTTGCTGTAGTCAGCCATCGTGAATGTGCCATTTTGCCTGGACTACGATGAGCAAGATCTGGAGAGCAATATCCCTTTGTTATGGCCTGATGAATATCAATTAGATATTTTTGGTCGGTGCTAAGATCTTCACAGTCTACAGTTGGTTCCTCAGCATCAATCCTTTCAAACTCGACAATAGGAAGACTCTCACAGTTCTCTAATTCCCTGCCAATAGGACCGGTGAATCCGCGGGGGCCAGATGTTTTTCCATCCAGCTTTGCAACTAAATGGCGTAATGGCAATTCATTGGCATGGAGCTGGCACACTAAATGTTGAACTGGCTTCTTCAGCTTCAATTCTATAAGCCTTATAACGCCTCCCTTTTCTCCAGTGTTGACTGCTGCACCATCGCATCCAATGGCAACAAGGTTTTCCAGGTTCATGTCATTATTTCCAATATACTCAAACATTCCTTTACATATTTCTTCAGCTGATCCAGAATTCACAGAATAATGGCCCAAATAATCTGAACCAGGTTCTCTCACTAAAGTGATATGTTCTTCTGTTACCTTCTTCTGATATACTTTGGACTCTTTTTTTTCTTGGAAGAGTGTAGAATCTTTTCGACCATCAAAATAGATTCCTCTGATTGGGACCTGATTTTGATATTTCATAATTTCTGATCTCTTCTTTTGTCTTTCTCTTCTGATTTTACTCCTATCCACTACTTCAGATGTATTGTCAATAGAAACTTCTCCAATATCTTGCAATACTGCACTAACAATGAATGCTGCAGCTCGATCTGAAACTGCAGTCCTGTCACAAGCAGTAGCCACTGAAGGTAGATTTGTAGTTTTCCTTTTCTTGAATAATTGTTCTTCAGGTTGTTCGAGCTTTCTCTTCGAGCTAACTGGCTCTGGAAATGTATCGTCTGATATTTCGCCAGATTCACTTTCACTATTTGATGTCGATGATGATAATTCAACATTTGTATCCTGCAATTTCTCCTGTGAAGATTCTTTGGTGAGCCTCACAGCTTCTTTTTGCTTTCTTAGCAACGTAGATGCTTTTTTCTTTGAGAGTGTAATATCTACTCTATCAATAAACAGTTTTCTTTCACTCCTTTGATCTAAGAGGAACGTCACTTCTTCCTTTGGAACCGTTTTTTCTTTGGGACAAGAACATTGTGTTAGTACTTTGCACTTGCAAGCTGCAATGTCAAAAAGTTTCGTGTGTGTTTCTTTTTTGAACATATTATTGAAAAATTTATTATTTAGAATTTATTTTATTTAGCTTGAGAGAGATTATTTTTATTTTGGGGTAATATTAGATTAGGTTTACTTTAAATAGACACGGTAATTATAGAAATAATAATGGCCTATTTAGACACTGTCAACACAGCTACAGACTTTTTCACCAGTGGTTTTCAGGTTAAATTTGGTCAGCAGCCAGATTACTAACTATGGTGAAGCTAAATTCATCAAAATTAATTTAGACTTACCAAAATTGAAGTTGCCAGTTGAACGTTACCCTTTCAGTTTCTAACTGATTCATAAGTTTCAAGGTTTTAATTTTAGTTGTTAAGTTTTAGGTTATTGTTTAACACACTGCTAGGTTATTTATTTGTAGGGGCTATTTCCCAGACCTAGGTTTTGCAGGTTAAGTTAGGCTAGGGCTGGATTGCCCTTAAGTTTTTGGTTTTAAAGGTTTGAGGTTTTGAAGGTTTTATTTAAGTTAAGTTAGGGCTATATTGCCTTTAGGTTTTAATAGGGGCTATAACAGCCATTTAATTATTGAGTTAGGGCCGTTGTAGCCCGGTTCGAGTTTCGTCTAGGTACCTAGTTTTTCTCTTACCTTAGTTATTTTCTTTAACTTACTTACACCTAGTTCTGATAGGCCTCTATTTAGTTAAACATGGTTTTTGATTAATTGCAGTGGTTATTAATTAAGGATACGGTTTAATTAAAGGTTGTTAGGTTTGAAGGTTGACTCAGTTTCCCGGTTTGGGTAACCACGAGCATTTTAATTTTTTTTTTGAGAAAAAAGGGCCCGCTTCATGCGGTCAAAAAATTTTTCAAGACTGGCCAAAACTCCGTTTGTCTTTGTCCCAGAATTTTTTTTTTCCCTTCTTTTTGTTAATTAGGGAAACCCAACTTCACTAGTTGGTTAGAAACGAGGGTTTTTATTTTTATTTATTTGGTTTATATTTTATTTGGAAATATATGCGGTTATTTCTAACCACTTTTTTCAACATTCCCCACAAGGGGAAAAATTTACCCAGAATTGTATTCTTGGGAAATTTTATTTATTTATTTTGATGAATGAAAATGACATGCTCTACAGAAAAGTTCCTTTTAGGTGAAATATGAAAATGAAAGCGTCTTTTCTGTAGAACGTTAGTCCTAAGTTATTGCTAAATTGTGCAATCTGGTGTTGAAGGTGGCTTGATTGTCTGAAATCAAAACCTTTGGAAGGGAGTAGTTTAAGGACAAATGGTAAAGTTCTCTTAAAAAGTTTTTTTTAGGTTAGGTAGGGTAGGTAGGTTAGGTATTTTAGGTTAAGTAGGGTAGGTTAGGGTAGGTTAGGTAGGTTAGGTATTTTAGGTTAAGTAGGGTAGGTTAGGTAGGTTTGGTAGGGTAGGTAGGTTGGTTTGGTAGGGTAGGTTGGTTTGGTAGGGTAGGTTAGGTTGGTTTGGTAGGGTAGGTTAGGTTGGTTTGGTAGGGTAGGTAGGGTAGGTTAGGTTGGTTTGGTAGTTTAGGTTAGGTTGGTTTGGTAGTTTAGGTTGGTTTGGTAGTTTAGGTTGGTTTGGTAGGGTAGGTAGGGTAGGTTAGGTTGGTTTGGTAGGTTAGTTTGGTTTGGTAGGTTAGTTTGGTTTGGTAGGGTAGGTAGGGTAGGTTAGGTTGGTTTGGTAGGTTAGGTTAGGTTAGGTAGGGAGGTTTGGTAGGGTAGGTTGGTTTGTGTTGTTGGTTCAGCCAGGTTAGGCTAGGTTTGCTTAGGTTGTTTTAGGTTCAGCCAGGTTAGGCTAGGTTTGTTTTTTAGGTTCAGCCAGGTTTGTTTTTTAGGTTCAGCCAGGTTAGGCTAGGTTTTTTTTTTTTTTAGGTTCAGCCAGGTTAGGCTAGGTTTGTTTTTTAGGTTCAGCCAGGTTAGGCTAGGTTTGTTTTTTAGGTTCAGCCAGGTTAGGCTAGGTTTGTTTTTTAGGTTCAGCCAGGTTAGGCTAGGTTTGTTTTTTAGGTTCAGCCAGGTTAGGCTAGGTTTGTTTTTTAGGTTCAGCCAGGTTAGGCTAGGTTTGTTTTTTAGGTTCAGCCAGGTTAGGCTAGGTTTGTGTTTTAGGTTGTTTTAGGTTCAGCCAGGTTAGGCTAGGTTTGTTTTTTAGGTTTAGCCAGGTTAGGCTAGGTTTGTTTAGGTTGTTTTAGGTTCAGCCAGGTTAGGCTAGGTTTGTTTTTTAGGTTCAGCCAGGTTAGGCTAGGTTTGTTTTTTAGGTTCAGCCAGGTTAGGCTAGGTTTTTTTTTTAGGTTCAGCCAGGTTAGGCTAGGTTTTTTTTGTTTTTTTAGGTTCAACCAGGTTAGGCTAGGTTTGTTTTTTAGGTTCAGCTAGGTTAGGCTAGGTTTGTGTTTTAGGTTGTTTTAGGTTCAGCCAGGTTAGGCTAGGTTTGTTTTTTAGGTTTAGCCAGGTTAGGCTAGGTTTGTTTAGGTTGTTTTAGGTTCAGCCAGGTTAGGCTAGGTTTGTTGGGTTGTTTTAGGTTTAGCCAGGTTAGGCTAGGTTTGTTTTTTAGGTTCAGCCAGGTTAGGCTAGGTTTGTTTTTTAGGTTTAGCCAGATTAGGCTAGGTTTGTTTTTTAGGTTTAGCCAGGTTAGGCTAGGTTTGTTTTTTAGGTTTAGCCAGGTTAGGCTAGGTTTGTTTAGGTTGTTTTAGGTTCAGCCAGGTTAGGCTAGGTTTGCTTTTTAGGTTCAGCCAGGTTAGGCTAGGTTTGTTTAGGTTGTGTAAAAAATTTAATTCACTGGATCAGAATTAAAACAAAAAAGGGTAACTAACTTCTCGACTGCCCACCCGGGGCGCCATATTGAAAAATTTATTATTTAGAATTTATTTTATTTAGCTTGAGAGAGATTATTTTTATTTTGGGGTAATATTAGATTAGGTTTACTTTAAATAGACACGGTAATTATAGAAATAATAATGGCCTATTTAGACACTGTCAACACAGCTACAGACTTTTTCACCAGTGGTTTTCAGGTTAAATTTGGTCAGCAGCCAGATTACTAACTATGGTGAAGCTAAATTCATCAAAATTAATTTAGACTTACCAAAATTGAAGTTGCCAGTTGAACGTTACCCTTTCAGTTTCTAACTGATTCATAAGTTTCATTTAGTTTCCAGGTTTTAATTTTAGTTGTTAAGTTTTAGGTTATTGTTTAACACACTGCTAGGTTATTTATTTGTAGGGGCTATTTCCCAGACCTAGGTTTTGCAGGTTAAGTTAGGCTAGGGCTGGATTGCCCTTAAGTTTTTGGTTTTAAAGGTTTGAGGTTTTGAAGGTTTTATTTAAGTTAAGTTAGGGCTATATTGCCTTTAGGTTTTAATAGGGGCTATAACAGCCATTTAATTATTGAGTTAGGGCCGTTGTAGCCCGGTTCGAGTTTCGTCTAGGTACCTAGTTTTTCTCTTACCTTAGTTATTTTCTTTAACTTACTTACACCTAGTTCTGATAGGCCTCTATTTAGTTAAACATGGTTGGTTTTTGATTAATTGCAGTGGTTATTAATTAAGGATACGGTTTAATTAAAGGTTGTTAGGTTTGAAGGTTGACTCAGTTTCCCGGTTTGGGTAACCACGAGCATTTTAATTTTTTTTTTTGAGAAAAAAGGGCCCGCTTCTTTATTTTATTTTATTTCTGTTTAAGGTGCTGCAACCCTGCTGGATTATTGGCACCAAGACTAAAAGAAATGAAAAAAGACCTCTACCACTTCAGTTGTAGGGTTCCACTCTACAACACACAGGATGGAAAAGAAAAAGGAACCTGTTAGTAAAAGAATAATACTATAGCTACTACAAAAAGACTATCAAACGATAAACACCTAGATCAGGTTAGATAAATTGGCTTTCTTTAAGAAGGTCAAAAGTAAGGATGATGGAAATTCATTCCCCAAAACATTTTCATAAGAAAAACAAATTCCTTTGCCATTACAATAGTGAATCAAATCAGTTCGAAGAAGATTATAAGTGGGGCAATGAATGACCGCATGTTCTGGGGTGAGTTGAACATTACAAGGACCACACCTTTTAAATAAAGTTGCATCAAAAAAATGTCCATGGGACAACTTAGAGCAATTCAACCTAAGCCTGGTCAATATGACATCACTCCTGCGATTCTTTTCTGGGATCCTTTTCCAAAGGACAGGTTCCATCTGAGGAAGGAGTCCATTGCATTGGGACCATTCCTGTTGCCACTCAGAGAGAATGAAATGTGAAATGGGCGTCATAAATTCACCAACAGAGTAAGGGATGGTCTGGACTTCATCAAGACTACAAGCCATACGTGCTGCTTCATCAACAGTATCATTCCCCCGGATACCAACATGACCAGGAGTCCATAAAAAGATAACATCAAGATTATACTGATTGAGTAATTCAATAATCTGAATGACTATATGATGCCCAGAAGAGGACTGTATAGCTTTCAGAGAAGAAAGGGAGTCAGAACAAACAACAAACTTAGTAAGGTCTGAGTTGTGACAAATATATATTAACGCCTGTAGTATAGCATACAATTCTGCAGTAAATATAGAACAGTGCTCTGGAAGGCAAAAACCCTTAATCACCCCATCCCAGAGAAATGCACATCCAGTACCACTTTCTGATTTAGATCCATCAGTATATACAGATAAGTATCCTCTTTCTTTGTAAGTTTCTACCCTCTCCAGAAAACTTCTTTGGAGCACAATTGCAAAAGCCAATTTGTTGTTAGTGGTATGAATAGAAAAATCAAAATTCACTGTTACAGGGTGATAAATGAAATAGGAACCTTGCTGAGATGCTATCAAATCAAAAGTTAAACCCACTTGGTGAATAAAATCCTTGATCCAGCCACTAAAAGGTATTGGGTATGGACGTAGTCTATAAAATTGAAAATTATAAAATCTATTAATACAAGTTTTAGTTGGGTGTGAATCAAACCTTAACATTTTAGTAGCATACCTAGCACCTAACAGTTTTCTTCTATAATGCAAGGGCATAATGTTTGATTCAGCTTCTAAATAATCAACTCTTGTACATTTGAGAGCTCCCAAAGCCAGTCTAATACATTTATACTGCATCCTATCTAGCTTCAGTAAATTTGTTTTAGAACAGGTATGGTACAAAAAACATCCATAGTCTAATTTACTACGTACCAAGGACTTATATAACATCAACAAAGTTGATCTACTTAAACCCCAAACTGAATTAGAAAAAATTTTAATATAGAAATAGCTTTCACACAAGCTTCCTCCAGGTATTGAATATGCTTAGACCAAGTCAAACCCTGATCCAAAACTATTCCCAGATATCTATAACTTGAAACATACTGAACTGGATTTCCTGATAAATACAATGTTAAATCATCATTCCTCCATGGTCTTTTTGAGAAAATCATACATCTTGATTTGGATGATGAAAATTTTAAGCCCCATTCCTCTGACCATTCACTAATATGATTAAGGACACCTTGCATCACATATGTCAAAAAATTCAAATCATCCCCAACCACCCACAAGGCACAGTCATCAGCATACATGGAATACCTGACACTGTCATTGATTCCGTCAAATAAATTATTAATCATCAAGGAAAATAGTGTTGGACTTAGGATACTTCCCTGTGGGAGGCCAATTTCAACATTAAAGCTATTGGAAATGTGATTTCCAACTAAAACTCTAATACGGCGATTAGAAATAAAATTTTGGATAAATCTTGGAAGATGGCCTTTTAACCCAGATTTATACAGTTTTTGAAGTAAACCATGATGCCAGACAGTATCATAAGCTTTTTCAATATCAAGGAACACAGTCAAGACATATTCATTTCTCAAAAAAGACTCCCTTATATCATTTTCTAACCGAACAAGGCTATCTATTGTTGAAAATCTATGCCTGAACCCACTCTGAAACTGAGACAAAACATTCTTTTCTTCTAAAAATTTCATAAGTCTAAATGATACCATTTTCTCCATAACTTTACACAGGCAACTTGTTAATGCTATAGGCCTAAAAGATGTAGGGTCAGTAGAAGGTCTACCTGGCTTATACAGAGGGATTAAAATACTCTCTCTCCAGCAATCTGGGAAGACATCTCGTAACCATAAAAAATTATAAAACCTTAGTAAAATTTCTTTATTTTGTGGGGTCATATTAGATAGAAAAGGATATACAACATTATCTCTACCAGGAGCTGTTAGTTTAGTATCCTTAAGAATTCTTTCTAGTTCATATATGGTAAATGGGGAGTTGTAAGAAGTATCACTTGGTTCAAAATGAATAGGGACAAACTCAGATTCCACCATATGATATACAAAAGGTTCAATATAAAAGGAGAGGCTACTGGTGTTTGCAAAACTGCTGCCTAAAATCTGGGCAGTGTCAACTGGATCAGCATATAAAACACCTTCAGACTTTAAAACCAAAGAACCCCTAGATCCCCTATTGGCACTAAAACGCTGTATTTTATTCCAAACCTCACTCACTGTGGAATGAGACGATATAGACTGTACAAAATCTCTCCTTGAGTTCCTCTTAGATAGTCTAACAACCCTGCGAGCCAATGCTTTTGCTTTTTGATAGATGACCAATGTTTCTTGTATGGGATTACTAACAAAAAGCCTAAATGATCTCTTTTTAACTCTAAGAGCTTCAGCACAGGTATCATTCCACCAGTATTTACCATATTTAAAGTTCACCGTAGACGAAGAGCGGGGAATATATTTAGATGCACAAGCAATGAGTGAGTTTGTTATATTACAACATTTTCATCAGCACTCCTACAAAAATCAACTGGAGGAAGAGAGAGATTGGCTTCAAAGGTTAATAAAGAACTACCTATCTTCCATTTTGGCCTCTTAAAAACCAACAACTCCTCAAAAGTGTCAAGAATAATAGGGAAATGATCACTATCATATAAGTCCGGTAACACAGTCCAAGATAGTTGCTGAAATAAACCAGAAGAGGCAACTGTTAAGTCAATGCTTGAAAAGTGTCCCCTAAATTCAGCACAGTAAGTTGGGACTGGAGAGTTCAAAACAAATAAATCTAGATCAGTAAACAATTCTGCCAGTAAGTTACCCTTAATACAACTATTATGGGAACCCCAGGAGACATGATGGCTATTGAAATCTCCCATTAGTAGGACTGGTTGTGGCACCTTCAAGAGGACACTCTCAAATTCCTTTCTTGTAAGAGTCAGATGTGGAGGTAGATAAATGGAACAGACAGTAAAAGATACTGACCTAAGGTGAATTCTGGCTGCCACTATTTCAAAATCTGAACAAATTACAACAGGGGAAAAAGGGATGGAATTGTGTATCCCTAGAAGGACACCACCACCCTGCCTAGTCCTATCTTTACGAACACAAGTATATCCCTTCAATCCAATAGTAGCTTCCTGACAAAGATAAGTTTCTTGCAAAGCAAGGATAGTAGGTTTATGATCACTTATCAGGGTCTGAAGGAATGGATATCTTTTATGAAAGCCCCTCAAATTCCACTGACATAACTTAACAGACATGATGAATAAAAGTGGTAAAAAGAAATTAATCTCCAAAGAGAATCCTAAAACCGTCCTACTATCTATGTGACTCTTTGGTATTCCTTGTTTCCCAAGCATGAGGGCCAATTTGACAACCATTGCCTTAGGTTGAAGATTCAATTCGGAAAGTTTCTTATATTCATTAATTATATCCCAAATAGAAAAATCTGGGATGTCATTGGATGAGCTGAGTAAACTCTTTATAGGAGAAATAGTAGTGATAGAAGGAGTAGTACTTGTTGTAGCCATGGAAGAAGCATTACTGGCTGTATGTATTCACACTGAGTCCCAACTGACACATATGTAAGAGATTTAGACAAATTCTGGGAACCTACTTGAGCATAAGATGCAGAGGAGATCTGAGGAGATAAATGAGAAAAGTACTTACGTCTAGCTTCAGGAAAAGACAAATTATCATCAAATTTGATATGAATAATCTCACTCTCTCTGATCCAATGGGGACACTGTCGAGAATTAACAAAATGAGAAGCTTTACAATTAATACAAGAAACATCTTTATCAGGCAATACACAGGTCTCTTTATCATGATCTTGTCCACATTTAAGACATCTGTTACTATTTGTGCAAGTCCTTGTCCCATGTCCATACCTCCAACACTTAAAACAAAGTAAAGGATTAGGATAATATCGCTTGACATCATACGCTAAATATCCACAGAATAGTTTACTAGGAAGAGTAGTCCCACCAAAAGTACATACTAAAAGAGAAGTAGGAATCTTCTCTCGACCTTTATTTAAACGTTTTATCCCAAGGACAGAATTGGTAGAAGACTGTAATTCAACCAAAATTTCCTCAGTTGATAAATGAAGGAGTTCTGGGGCAAAAATAATACCCTGAATTTTATTCAAATTATAAGCAATCTTAGCCTCAACTTCATAAAGACCATTTATAATTGATTTAGTACCCAAGAGAGCCTGAGACTGTCTCGAGTTGATGGTATTCACGAGTAATGAGCCAGACCTACAATAGGCGACAGATTTCACTGGTCCACCACAAATAAGCTCTATAGACTTCTTAACACCAAAAGGACTAAGTTTGGTTAAGGGAACTGATAAATCTTTGCTATTCAAAAAAATATAAGACACATGCTCAATAGGAAAATTAGGTTCAGCAGATGTAGGACAATTCAAGGGATGAGTAAGACTAGATGGTTCCTGAGTATCTAATCTTTGAGCAACTTCATTAGAACTTTTCTTGCAAAAAGAAGTGATAGCATGGTCAGTTTGCTTAATGACCGTACTCAATTCCATCAAGTCATCACTGCGAGCCGACTCAAGGGTCTTAGAATCATCAACCCGTAACCTTTTAGTACTTTTAGAAGTTACTCCTTTACTCATGATTGGATGTAGGGAGGTAACTATAACCTATACCCCAGGGTTGGGGTATAGGGCACACTAAGGACAGGCCTAGCCCAATAAGATGAGCTAGGCCACAGTCGTTACCAAAAACACCCGACAAGGCCTATGCCTTGCCAAGATCTTTAACAAACAAGTACAAAAACACTGGAGTGATCCTATACCAGTCAAAAAATAATTCCAAAACGCAGGATCAATCTCAACTGCAGCCCTGGAAAGATTTTTTAACACCACACCCCTGGTTTCAGTTAGAAAGAATTTGAACTTTGTCTTAACAAGCAATTGAGGCACGTCCGATTACCACAAAGGTTCACCGAAAAACCCCTGGGATCTAATGGGGCCCGCTTCATGCAGTCAAAAAAAATTTTCAAGACTGGCCAAAACTCCGTTTGTCTTTGTCCCAGAAATTTTTTTTTCCTTCTTTTTGTTAATTAGGGAAACCCAACTTCACTAGTTGGTTAGAAACGAGGGTTTTTATTTTTATTTATTTGATTTATATTTTATTTGGAAATATATGCGGTTATTTCTAACCACTTTTTTCAACACATATCAATCTTTGCTTTGTAAGCTTCAGAATTTTTTCTGCTTTGGTATGGCTTCATAATGATACGATACTTTTCGTGGTAGCTTCTGAACATTGTTTCAATTCGCCTGTCTGACAGAATTGGGACGGAAGCACTTTCCCAAATTGTTTTCAATTTATCAACAACTTGTTCTAATATTTGAGATATTGAAGGATCTTTATTAGTATTCTGTTTCAAATCGTTTCTTACAAACAAGTAATATTTAAAAACTCCTTCGTATGTAGGAAGATTCCTGTGCCACAAATCTTCCCCCATACCAAACATGGGGCACTCAGTTGAGGCCCTGGTTGATTTTGCACAAACTCGAGACATTTTGAAAGTATACAAATCTGAAAAAGAAAGAGCTAATATCAATTATACGTTAATTTCAGTTAATAGTACATGGCAAACTTAGGGCAACACAATACAGAAATGCAAAATATATAAGAAATATAGTTTAGACTATCTGAGTAACGCCAACAACAGAACACCCACCTGCTACGAGAGCGACAGCTACACTGAACCGAGGTACTCACGTGACAGCTGAGTGAGCTGACTATAGAAAACTGTTTTTAGAGAATAGAAACTTTTTTAAAGGTTGACTGAGCTATTTTTATACAAGTGTGAATAAATTCTTGTCTATTGTGCATCGTGGACTCTTCTGTAATTATTGGTTAAAATCTGCTTTTTTTCAATTTTTTTCAATATTGAAGGTCATTGTGGCACCTGAAGATATTAATGTTATGATTTTAAATTTATACCAGCTTATTTCCTCACTACTCCACACATTTTCACACTAGCCAATTTGAAAATTCGAAAAATGAGTTTTTCACTCCGCCCTAAGTATCAGTATAGCACTTTTTTTACATAAAAGAACCAATGAGAAAGAAATATAGTGCAACGTTTTCGAGTGGATTGGCTCACCATCTCCACATGTGGTGACTTTTTGGCTTCATTTTGAAGTGGTTTAGCTACTTCATTTTGGCTACTATATTGGAAATTTTAGTGATATTTTAGCTACTGCACATCTGGCTACTTTGTGGCTACTTTTTTAAGTGAATTTAGCGACATTTTGTGTGCCTGGGTTGGCAACCCTGAATATATCTCATGGTAAACATGGTTACAATTTTTGTAGTGTGCACCAGGGTTGCCAACTGGTATTTTTCAGTACCAAATCAGGGCAAATCTGGTATTAAAAAAACAATTTGGTCACGGGAAAATATATTTGGTCGTTTGGTATTAAAACAGGATGAGTTTGGTATTATTTACAAATGAATGTAAAATAAATTGTGGAATTAAAATTTTAGCTCAAACAGATCCCTAGTAGCACAAAACCTCGGGCCGATGTTGGGTACACATGTCAACTGTCAGTGTATGAAACATTTGGCAACCCCGCCATACACCAAACTCTGCATACTATCATACTATGCCGAGTCTGGTGTTTTGCAGGGATGCCAAATGTTTAAAAAATACTGGAGATTTCCAGTAATCTTAAAAAACAAGACAAAGTAAATTTCATCTAATTCCAACGTTCAATAAGGCACAAATTTCACTGGCGGCCCTTCTTGCCCGCTCAGCGTTTTCGCTCAAACTAGGCAAGGCCGCACTGCTCGAATTTGAAATTGAAGAGTTAGAAATAGATGCACTCTATGATTAATAATTAAAAATACCAAACATCATACATATACGGTAAGTCGGTATCTCGCTTCGCTCTCATGTATAGGCCTAAATCATTTTATATGTATATTAGATAAGATTTGGTAATAAATTATATGATTTGGTACTAAATACATTACAATCTGGTATTGATGTGCCAATCGGACTTGGCAACCCTGGTGTGCACGATGGGCTCCTTTGGTCAATTGGGTGGCTTCAATGTTAATATAAACAAACCACAAATACAGTTACATGCAAAATTAAGATACAATTGATCCCTGCAAATTGCAGATTTTTGTCACACATCTACTAGCTGTACATTAACTTTAAATCTTTTGAACCTGTGGATCATTCTTCAATACCACTATCGTACTAATTTTAAACATGATTATCTCAACTCAAGGAGTTTTACATGGATCTAGACTAGAGCAGTGGTCGGGGAACAGGGGTAAATTACCCAAATGGGGTAAATTTAAAACTTTTGGGGGTAATGCGTGCGGTATGAGAGACACTTTGTGCCGATATTTTTTTTGTATATTTTTATTTTATTTTGTTACATAAATGTGGCGTTATTCTAAATTTTAGAATATTACGAATTTACGTCCTGATTACGTCCTCAAATATATTTTGGGGTAATACCCAAAAAAGTTCGCCGACCACTGCTCCAGAGCATGGGTCGGGGAACTTTTTTGGGTATTACCCAAAAATCTATTTGAGTAAAATGAAATTACCCCCAGACTTCAAAGTAAACAAAAACAAGCCAATTGCTCTTAAAATTGTTGCATATGGTATACAAAAAATTCAAATTCAAAAAATGCTTATTGGATCCATTATTATGGAGAAATAAAAAAAAGCCACACATGCTGGCATAAGAATAGCACACAAACAAAATTAGTAAAAAGGATTGAAGAACTGAAGAATTTCATTCAAAACATCTCCACTTCAGGTTTTGGAAAAATGATGCTGTTTCATTTTTGATACAACATCAAATTCAGGACGTAAATTCGTAATATTCTAATATTTAGAATAATGCCACATTTATGTAACAAAATAAAATAAAAATATACGAAAAAAATATCAGCACAAAGTGTCAAGCACTAAAAGCACCTCTTCGTTTCATGATACCATACACACGACTGAGGCTCTGAGCCTCTGAGGGAAGTGTCTCTCATACGCAAAGCTGGGCACTTGCGTTTTTTTTTGCGGTACTGCGGTACTACCGCACTACCAAACCGGTACCGCATAACGCAGTACCGCAAAGGATCGCTGAAAGTACAGCAGTACCGCTACCGCATTTTTTGCGGTACTGCGTTATGCGGTACCGGTTTGGTAGTACCGCAGTACCGCAGTACCGCAGTACCGCAAAAAAACCCGCAAGTGCCCAGCTTTGCAGTCATACCACACGCATTACCCCCAAAAATTTTAATTTACCCCCATTTGGGGTAATTTATCACTGTTCCCTGACCTCTGCTCTAGAGAGCTTTCCAAACTGTGTCGCGACACATTAGTGTTTTTTGTATTTTCAAAATTTTGATTTTTCTATCAATAAAATCGGCTACAAGATAAACCACCTACTGAAAAATTATCTGATATTTGATAACAAAAATTAATTAATGTGTCGTGAAAATTTTTATGCTTAAATAGTTTGTCGCCAATGTGAAAAGTTTGGAAAGCTCTGCTCTAGAGGATAGTAGTCGCTGCTTGTCTACTGCTTACACATTTTGGAATTGTTTTTTGACTGGTATAAGATCACTCTGGTGTTACCTGTACTTGTTTGTACAGGCCTAGCTTAGCTTATTCTGATACTCTAGCCTAACCACAAGGTAAGACTCCCAATTGACCTAACCTGAGTAACTATTTTGATATAACTTGATAGTATCAAAGTTGGTGAGTCAACAAAATTTTTAAGCCTAGGACCTAACTTAGGAACATAGCCTACCCTACAAAAATAGGTTTTGACAGTGACTGTAAAGTTTGTAAAAAGGAAGTTAAGAGTAAAGATAGAGCTATTGCATGTGATATATATAAAGGTATAAATGCTGCTTCTAAGCTTAATGTCAACTTGATGTGGTTTTGTGACAAGTGTAGTATTGTAATAAAAAATTTTAATAATTCCAGAGGGTCTATTAGTGAGGGAGAGGCCAGGCCAACTTATAGAGATACTGCATGCAAAAAAACTTCACTTTTTTCTACGTGAAGGTCAAAATATGAAAATAAAAACCCCACTCTAATAGACAGAGTTTATTTCCACGACAGTTTCGACGCCCACTGGCATCCTCCTCGGGTGGATACAGAAACACGAATGAACCAAAACAAGAGGGAAAAACAGTCCAGGGACCGACCGTTAAGAAATTCGCACCTAGGTTAGATCCCATTCTCCCGACACCGGAAGGGCATTTTCATTAAGTACATTCGCGCAAATTTAAAACTATCTTCCTGTTCTAAACATACAGATTCTATTATATTTTTCTTACATAATTATTGAATTTATTATTAATTTTATTACATTTAATATTGCATAATTATTTATTACAGAAATTATAAATTTATTATTACATTGGTTATTACATTATTGTTTATTATACAGAACTTATAAACCGAAAAGCGAATGAAAAAAGCCGATTAGGAAACAATCCAGAGAAATTCGCACCTAGGTTAGATACCGTTCTCCCGACACTGGAGGGGCATTTTATTACAGGGTCCGCTTATAAGTACATTCCCACAAATTAAAACTATCTTCTTGTTCTATACATACAGATTCTAATATTTTGACATAATTACTGCATTTATTATTACATTTACATTTTTTTTAACATTTATTATTATTACCTTTACCCTAATTATTAAATTTATAATATTACCTTTATTATTACATCTGTTGCATTTATATTTATTTCCACATTTATTACTTCCATTATTACATTTACTAAAGGCGAGTAAGGAAACATTCCAATCCAGAGACATTTAAGAAATTCACATTTAGGTTCGAACACGTTCCCACGACTCCGTAAGGGATTTTTTGACCAAGAATCTCATTAAAGGGTCTAACTTATAAGTACCTTCGCACAAATTAAAATTATCTACTTTTTCTATACACACAGATTCTATTATTTTCTTTTGACATAATTATTACATTTATAAAGTACCTTACTTGATTCCCAATCTATAGCATGATTATTTTGGCTGGCGTGATAAAAAAATGGCATTATTAGTATTACAACTTCTGAAGGCATATTTGTGTTCTAATACGGGTTTCAATACTTCTTCCAGTTTCTCCCACGTATACTAAATCACAACTTTTACAGGGAATGCTGTAGACACAGGCTTGTTCCTCTTTTGCCACGTTATTCCTAACCAATTTACTTTTCACGGTAGACGAATATTTGAACGCCAAAGCAAACTTAAAATCTTTCGTCAACGGTTTTACTCTTTCTAAGCCGGCAATGTAAGACAAACTCACATATTGTTTTTGGTTAACTGAAGGTTCCCGAGGGGGCATAAAAAGATTTTCTGGCTTTAAAATACGCCTTTCTGATAAACCACTCGGGATATTTTAAATCCTTAAAAATGTTCCAAATCTTTGAATTTTCCGGGTCCAGCAAATGTGGGCTACAAATCCTGAGTGCTCTTAGAAATATGGAAGAAATAATGGAGCTTTTAACCCCTTCATCATGATATGAAAAATAATGAATGTACGAATTACAATGAGTAGGTTTTCTATAAACCGTGAAATTGGGCTTTCCGCTTTCGTTAATGACCAAAACATCTAGAAAAGGTAATTGTTTGTCGTTCTCCCATTCATATTTAAATTTAATAGAGGGAACAAGATTATTTAATGACTGAAAGAAAGTGTCAAAGTTGTTCCAGTGGTCAGGCCAAAATGAGAAAATATCATCTACATAACGAAACCAAATTAGATTCCTGGGACATTGTTTGCAACAATTCCGACTCATAGTATTCCATGTATAATGTACTCAGTATTGGAGATAAAGGAGACCCCATTCCCATACCAAAACGTTGCAAATAAAATTCTTCACCGAAGGAGAAGGCATCTACAGATCTACAGAAGCTAAGGCTAACAAAGACCCTAAGATCCACTCTAAGGCTAGCCCGAGAGAAAGGAAAGAGTAGGGGGTTAAGAGAAGAGAAGAGAATAAGGGGTTAAGTAAGGAGCAACACCTATCATTCGTGGGTTAACATTCATTCAGAAAAAGAGGAAAAAAGTCTCACCATCATCATCCGCCGGCCACTGCCGACAAGTCAGAAAAATAGTCGGAGAATATAGGAGAGGGGTGAAAAAATGAAAAGAAGTAAAATAAGAACGCTTACAAACCATGCAAACACAGTCTTAACTCACTGTCATACCATGCAAACTACAAACATGCAAGGAAAGAGTTAGACATGCAAGTAAGGAGATAAGTAAAAAAAAAAAAAAAAGAATAGGTACAGTTAAACAAAAAGTGGGTTAGTTTACGCTACGAGCTACATCTACGTTCATGTTAGTCTAATTTTTTTTTTTTTTTTTTTTTTTTTAATAATTTTATTGCTGGCATCACACGCTGGCATGTCACAAGCTGGCATTCATCGTCAACAGACTCATCCTCGAGCACCACCACCAGAGCTCCTGTTGTTAACTTTCTTTTTAAATTTTAAACAACGTTAATATTTTTAAAATGTCTGTCAAGACGGTTCTTAAACACATTAACGCTGGTAGAATGAACGACTGACGCGGGAAGATTATTTCATTTATCAATTACTTTAAACGTAAAGAAGTTTTTAGCGATATTAGTAATGAAACGTCTGCCACGCAACTTAAATCCGTTATTGCGAGTATTACTATTATCGAAAGTGAACAATTTGTCAAAATTTACGTTATCGATGTTATTAACGATTTTGAAAACTTCAATAAGCTCCCCCCTTAATCTCCTAGTTTCGAGTGAATACAGGTCTAACTCTTTAATCCTATCTTCATAAGGCTTATTGCGCAATGACGGAATAAGTTTCGTGGCACGACGCTGAACCCTTTCTAACCTATCAATATCCTCACGCAAGTACGGGCACCAAAACTGAACGGCATATTCTAAATGAGGCCTGACTAGGGACTTGTAAAGGGGCAATATAATATCCTTCGATTTAAATTCGAAATTACGGGCTATGAAGCCTAACATCCTATTAGCTTTTGCGCAAGACTCCAGGCACTGGTTCCTAACCTTTAAATCTTTAGTTACGCGTACGCCTAAATCTACTTCCTCGTCAACGCTCGCTAACTCCCTATCATCCATCGTGTACGCGTAATTATTGTTGCGAGAACCTACATACAAAACTTTACATTTATCTACGTTAAATTGCATCTGCCACTTATCCGTCCACTCCATAATCCTATTTACATCGTCTTGGATCCTATTTCTATCGTCCTCGTTAACAACCTTACCGCCTATTTTAGTATCGTCCGCGAATTTGACACGTTACTAGTCAATCCTACATCTATGTCGTTAATGTAAATTACGAATAGCAATGGGCCTAACACTGAACCCTGTTGGACACCGCTACCTACATCTAACCACCCCGATTCACTACCATTATTGGTGACACAGAGTTTTATCAGTTCTAAAAATACAGATGTGGGCATGCCTAGTTCTACGTTACATGTTGGCAATTTTCTATCTAAAAAACTAAGTACATCATCAATGGGAACTTTCGTAAACAAGGACTCAACGTCAAAACTGATCATTCTTCCCCGTTTTAAATCTAAGGACATAACTTTGTTAATAAAGTCACAGGAATTAGTGATGTGCGAGCCTGAAAATTTACCAACTAATGGGGATAATTTATCTGCAAGAAATTTAGATAACCTGTAACTAAAGGAACCCCTGTGTGAAATAATGGGACGGAGTGGTATATTAATCTTATGGGTTTTGGGTAGGCCGTAAATGTGGGGAGTTTGGGGTTAATCTGTAGAAATCTTTTAGGATCAATCGCCGGGACATCTTTTAATAAGTTCCTGATGGTTTTGTTGAATTCGGCAGAAAGACGCTTTAGGGGGGACGATCTCACTTTGGCGTAGGTGAATTCATCACTAAGTAACGCTTCCATTTTTTGTTTATAATCACACTTGTCCAAAATAACCACAGTGTTACTTTTGTCCGCTTTAGTGACAAATATTGCTTCATTCTTCCTGAGCTTGTCTAAAGCTAACCGGAATCTTTTGGGAATAGAGTCCAATGGGTTGAAATGTTCCAGAAACTTGCTCAGAATCAAACCATTTAAACACGGAATATCCACCCTGGAATTAAGTCGTTGTTCAGTGCGTCTAGTCTCCACGTGTTTAGTGGAGCAAGTGTGCCCGAAGTCCTTGATACCGTTTACCTTCAGGAAGGACCATACACCGTTTCCGAATTTTGCCAGGGAAATTTTGAAGGAACGTATTCCGTGTGTTAAAAGAGAAATTGACCATACGTATTTCAAACTAAGAAATTGTCTACGCGTCCTTAAATCGCATGTGTCGTGTGAACTACTTGTGGCGCTGTTTGAAACTGCAGATTATAAATGCGACGTGGAGACTAGACGCACTGAACAACGACTTAACAGAAAGCTATCCTCTTTATGTGATGAAAGTGCTTGGTCAAAGTGTGCGGTGGAAGGTTCCGTTTTAAATTTATCGACATATGTCTTATCCAAATCCGAAAAGGAAGTTCTTAATTTAGGGCTGTCGTTTGCCCTTAAACCCGATAAAAACATTGTTTTAGATTTTGTGTCTTCCGTAGTTAATTCCAGGGTGGATATTCCGTGTTTAAATGGTTTGATTCTGAGCAAGTTTCTGGAGCATTTCAACTCATTGGACTCTATTCCCAAAAGATTCCGGTTAGCTTTAGACAAGCTCAGGAAGAATGAAGCAATATTTGTCACTAAAGCGGACAAAAGTAACACTGTGGTTATTTTGGACAAGTGTGATTATAAACAAAAAATGGAAGCGTTACTTAGTGATGAATTCACCTACGCCAAAGTGAGATCGTCCCCCCTAAAGCGTCTTTCTGCCGAATTCAACAAAACCATCAGGAACTTATTAAAAGATGTCCCGGCGATTGATCCTAAAAGATTTCTACAGATTAACCCCAAACTCCCACACATTTACGGCCTACCCAAAACCCATAAGATTAATATACCACTCCGTCCCATTATTTCACACAGGGGTTCCTTTAGTTCAGGGGTGCAGTCAGTGCTGGACTTACCTATAAGCTAAATAAGCTATAGCTTAGGGCCACACACCCTCGGGGGCCTCATTTTTTTAAATATATTTTTATTTTATCATTAGTTTTTATTCTTTAACACTAATTCATCAAAAATTATATATATACTGTATATATATATTATTTTTTCTTTATCATTAACATTAATATAAAAAATAATAATTATAGTAATAATGACATTATTTTAAATTTTTTTACCCGAATTTTTTTAGAGAAGGGCCTCAAATTTCATATAGCTTAGGGCCTCAGCAGGTGAAAGTCCGGCCCTGGGTGCAGTACCAATTTTATAGGTGCCGGAGCTCTGGTGGGCCTGACAAAAGCCTGTCATTTCCTATCCTGTTTCTATATATGCCACACGATGACTAAGTATTTCGTGTTTGCACTCACTAATTATCATAAAATAAATATAATTATCAAGCAAATAAAGAAAAAAGAGCAATCATGTATTTTATCAATTTAAGAAGTTAAAACTACTTAGTGCTTACCAAATACCACCAGTGGGAAGTTTCACAATAATTTCCACAAAGGGTCAGGCGTGATATGTTTTCGGGGGTCTGAAGCAACTCTTGTCCTGGTGTCATCTGCCGATCTGTGGTACCGCAGCCATGATATGGCATATGGCTCAGGATTCCACTGAACTAGAGGAGGTCCATGTAGTTTAACAAACATAAGCGCTGATACATGATTTATGAGAATTCTTGAGCGTGTTGTTGTTATTATCAAGTTCATGTGACTGAATCCCCTCTCACACTCAGCATTACTAATAGGAATAACTTGTGAACAGCTCAGTAATGGGTGTAAATCTTGGGGGATGCGGCGCCCATGATCTTCCACATAGTCTCTAAAGGCATTTAGTACAGAGTAAGAAGAAAGCTTAAACCTCTTACAGAGAGATGAGATTTCAGCTTCTCCGTAATTAGGTGGTATTTCATCAGGCCAGTAGTCTTTTTCAAGGACATACATTTCATTTAGCAGTGATTTATACATACTTTGAGGTTCAGAAGTTTGAGAACCTTTCATGGATGTTGTCGTGAACATACGGTGCTGCAAATTGTTCACAAGACTAGTAAAAACTGTTGATAATTAATGGAGACAATTTTTTTGTTGCTTGTTATGGTAATTCCTCCAAACTTCCTCTTGCAGAGGTGCCGGAGCGGCGCTCCGGCACGCTCCGGCAGCACTGCACCCCTGCTTTAGTTACAGGTTATCTAAATTTCTTGCAGATAAATTATCCCCATTAGTTGGTAAATTTTCAGGCTCGCACATCACTAATTCCTGTGACTTTATTAACAAAGTTATGTCCTTAGATTTAAAACGGGGAAGAATGATCAGTTTTGACGTTGAGTCCTTGTTTACGAAAGTTCCCATTGATGATGTACTTAGTTTTTTAGATAGAAAATTGCCAACATGTAACGTAGAACTAGGCATGCCCACATCTGTATTTTTAGAACTGATAAAACTCTGTGTCACCAATAATGCCTTCTCCTTCGGTGAAGAATTTTATTTGCAACGTTTTGGTATGGGAATGGGGTCTCCTTTATCCCCAATACTGAGTACATTATACATGGAATACTATGAGTCGGAATTGTTGCAAACAATGTCCCAGGAATCTAATTTGGTTTCGTTATGTAGATGATATTTTCTCATTTTGGCCTGACCACTGGAACAACTTTGACACTTTCTTTCAGTCATTAAATAATCTTGTTCCCTCTATTAAATTTAAATATGAATGGGAGAACGACAAACAATTACCTTTTCTAGATGTTTTGGTCATTAACGAAAGCGGAAAGCCCAATTTCACGGTTTATAGAAAACCTACTCATTGTAATTCGTACATTCATTATTTTTCATATCATGATGAAGGGGTTAAAAGCTCAATTATTTCTTCCATGTTTCTAAGAGCACTCAGGATTTGTAGCCCACATTTGCTGGACCCGGAAAATTCAAAGATTTGGAACATTTTTAAGGATTTAAAATATCCCGAGTGGTTTATCAGAAAGGCGTATTTTAAAGCCAGAAAATCTTTTTATGCCCCTCGGGAACCTTCAGTTAACCAAAAACAATATGTGAGTTTGCCTTACATTGCCGGCTTAGAAAGAGTAAAACCGTTGACGAAAGATTTTAAGTTTGCTTTGGCGTTCAAATATTCGTCTACCGTGAAAAGTAAATTGGTTAGGAATAACGTGGCAAAAGAGGAACAAGCCTGTGTCTACAGCATTCCCTGTAAAAGTTGTGATTTAGTATACGTGGGAGAAACTGGAAGAAGTATTGAAACCCGTATTAAAGAACACAAATATGCCTTCAGAAGTTGTAATACTAATAATGCCATTTTTTTATCACGCCAGCCAAAATAATCATGCTATAGATTGGGAATCAAGTAAGGTACTTTATAAATGTAATAATCAGAGCTGGGCAATAAATACATTGAATGTATTTAAATACTAAATACTAAATACATGGGAGAAATGTATTTAAATACTAAATACTAAATACATTTTACGAATGTATTTAGATACTAAATACAAAATACATCAATTGTATTTAAATACATTTGTAAATACATTTTAAATACATACAAATTTTAACATATGCATTCACTAATTCACTAAGCCATGACACGCACACGATAAAGAAATCAACCGCTTTCGACTAAGAGTGGCACACAACTGATTGAACTGACACGTTAAAACATGAACCATGCTGTACTACACTGTCGACATGTCGTACTGTGCTAGTACAGAACGTGTATTAAACCAGTAAAAGTATTTACATTTTTATATTTTGAGTATTTAAATACATTGTATTTAAATACTCATTAAAGTATTTAAATACTGTATTTAAATACATGAAAAACAATGTATTTATAAATACAGTTCTAAATACACAAATGTATTTAAATACGTATTTAAATACAAATGTATTTAAATACTGCCCAGCTCTGGTAATAATTATGTCAAAAGAAAAATAATAGAATCTGTGTGTATAGAAAAAGTAGATAATTTTAATTTGTGCGAAGGTACTTATAAGTTAGAGTGACGGTGACGTACCGTTAGACCCTTTAATGAGATTCTTGGTCAAAAAATCCCTTACGGAGTCGTGGGAACGTGTTCGAACCTAAGTGTGAATTTCTTAAATGTCTCTGGATTGGAATGTTTCCTTACTCGCCTTTAGTAAATGTAATAATGGAAGTAATAAATGTGGAAATAAATATAAATGCAACAGATGTAATAATAAAGGTAATATTATAAATTTAATAATTAGGGTAAAGGTAATAATAATAAATGTTAAAAAAAATGTAAATGTAATAATAAATGCAGTAATTATGTCAAAATATTAGAATCTGTATGTATAGAACAAGAAGATAGTTTTAATTTATGGGAATGTACTTATAAGCGGACCCTGTAATAAAATGCCTTGCCAGTGTCGGGAGAACAGTATCTAACCTAGGTGCGAATTTCTCTGGATTGTTTACTAATCGGCTTTTTTCATTCGCTTTTCGGTTTATAAGTTCTGTATAATAAACAATAATGTAATAACCAATGTAATAATAAATTTATAATTTCTGTAATAAATAATTATGCAATATTAAATGTAATAAAATTAATAATAAATTCAATAATTATGTAAGAAAAATATAATAGAATCTGTATGTTTAGAACAGGAAGATAGTTTTAAATTTGCGCGAATGTACTTAATGAAAATGCCCTTCCAATGTCGGGAGAATGGGATCTAACCTAGGTGCGAATTTCTTAACGGTCGGTCCCTGGACTGTTTTTCCCTCTTGTTTTGGTTCATTCGTGTTTCTGTATCCACCCGAGGAGGATGCCAGTGGGCGTCGAAACTGTCGTGGAAATAAACTCTGTCTATTAGAGTGGGTTTTTATTTTCATAGAGATACTGCAGTTGAGCCTAAATCTAGTGAAGTAGCAGTTCAAGTAAACTTAAATGTCCCTATACCTCATAGTGAGCCTAGGCCTAGATATTCTCAGACAATTCCTGAAAATGATGAGTGGACTAAACCTAGGAAAACCTGGAAAGCTAGAATGGTTATTATGCGTTTTATCACACTCAGTCATTTTACACACCAAAATACATTTTTCTAGTAGTATTTGATGTAATTTGTTCAAATATGACCTCCATTTCCGTCGGAAATGAGATCCAACAAAGTTATAGTACTTTGAAGTTTGGCTCATTTTCAAGGGAAATGGAAGTCAAAATCTAAGCAAAACACATCAAATATTACTAGAAAAATGTATTTTGGTATTAATTAACCTAACCCTAACCTTACCTAACCGTGGCTAAACGAGCCTAACCGTGGCTAAATGAGCCTAGAGTATTACCTTATTATGGATTAGGTGGTGGATACAGACGAGAGCTCGTTTAGCCAGGGTTAGGATCGTTTAGCCAGGGCTAGGCTCATTTAGCCAGGGTTAGGCTCGTTTAGCCACGGTTAGGTTAGGTTAATTAATACCAAAATACATTTTTCTAGTAATATTTGATGTGTTTTGCTTAGATTTTGACTTCCATTTCCCTTGAAAATGAGCCAAACTTCACAGTACTATAACTTTGTTGGATCTCATTTCCGACGGAAATGGAGGTCATATTTGAACAAATCACATCAAATACTACTAGAAAAATGTATTTTGGTGTGTAAAATGACTGAGTGTGATAAAATACATAATTACTGCTAGAATTCAAGAGCCAAGGAAAAGTGTTCTTATAGAACTAACCAATCAATTTCATACTTTCTCGCTGGTCCAGGATCAAGATGAGAAAGCTGAAGAAAGTAGGCATATAAAACAAAATGTTAGCAATAATAATCCAGACTCGTATAAACCCAGGCACTCTAAAGCTATAGGTGTGTTTGAACCAGCATCCATTATAGGTGACTCTCAAGTGAGGGGCCTAGGATCTAAATTACCTAGAGGTAGCATAGCTTACTGTTATCCAGGTGCAGGGATAAATAGAATTAGTAATAAAATTATAGAAAAAGGATCTGGTATTGACCTAACTGTACAAAAGAATATGGTTATACATGTAGGCGGAAATGATATAAAGGGTAAGCACTCCGAAGAAATCATGGAGTCATAAACAGCTATTAACAAAGTTAAAGGAATGAAGACCTAACCTTAAAATATCTGTCGCATGTATAATTCCCAGGATACATGAGAATAATAAGTGGTACTCACAAGCATTATATATAAATAGTAGGCTTAAGACACTATGTCAGAGCATGGAAATTACATATATCGAACTGTGGAATAAATTTTACAAAAAAAAGAGTTTGGTAAATATGGATATTATGGCCTCCACCCAATTTTGATGCCAAAATACATTTTCCTAGTACAGTGCCCGCGAAAAGTATCCGATCACCCTTGAAATTTGTATTTTTTACATAAAAAACAATGTTTAAATGTATACTAACCTTATATTAGTATTTTGTCATCTGTCCTTTGGTTTGGATGACTTGTTCTAGACGTTTTGGCATGGATTTAATCAAGTTTTGACAAACTTCCACTGATATTTCCTTGCACCATACCTTTTTGATGGCCTCTTGTAATTTTTCGACTGAGCCAGTGTTGTGGCATTCAACCTTATTTTTTATTATCCACAGATTTTCTATTGGATTGAGATCTGGACTATTACCAGGCCAATCCAAAATATCAAATTTATTGTCAGTAATCCATTTTGTCACTATTTTGGCCCTGTGACATGGTGCACCATCATGCATGTATGTTTTTGTCCTTTGGATTGCCATTGCCATTGGAAGTTTATCCTGTAGCATTGCTAAATACCGTGCACCATTCATAGTTGTGTTCTTCGGAAGAAAATATAAGTTTCCACGCCCATAGTAACCGAAACAACCCCAAACCATCACACTTGGAGGGTGTTTCATTGTCTTTAGGGTGTATTTAGGGTCCATCCTATTTGAGCCAATAGGCTGGCGAACCTTTTTTGGACAACTTCTGAATGTCAAAAATGTCGACTCATCGCTAAATAAAACTTCCTTCCAGTCATCAACAGTCCAATGAATGTATTTTTTACAAAATGCGACACGTTTTTTACGCATTTTTTCATTAATGAACGGTTTCTTAGCAGCATGGCGAGATGGTAATCCAAGTTCTTTTTGGAGCCGCTCCTGGATAGTTCATTCAGAAACACCAGATAACAAATTATTCATATTAAATTTTATTTCTTTCGCAGTTATTGTTGGGTTTTTCAATACTAAACGTTTCATAAGTTTGTCTGTTCGCGAATTTGTTTTTCTCGGTCTGCCAGATCGTGTTTTAGGGACTGGCGTGGTTAGGCCACCATTGTTCTTAGCCCGTGAAACCCATAAATTAACGGTACTTTGGGATATGTTTAATTCCTTAGCTATCTGTCTCTGTGATTTCCCACATGCATGCAAAGCAACAATAGCACCTCGACAATCACTCTTAAGTTGTTTTTTAGCACACATTATATATAAATTTTATTTACACCACTTTCTGTAAAAAAAAAAAAAATATCAAGAAATTTACACAAACAGTGAAATCTGACAAATTTGAGACAGCCACCCGCAACGAAGGCTACCAGAACACTAATTTGAGAATGCGTTGGATAGCTCTCATATCAGCGAGCAACCTCAAAGTTACCAGATGTCGCTAGAACAAATAGAAAGTGAATTACGTGTCTCTGAATATCAAGGGAAAATATTGTATTTTCTTGAGTGATCGGATACTTTTCGCGGGCACTGTAGTGTATGATGTGCTTTGTTCAAATCTAGCCTTCATTTTATGTGGAAATGAACCAATCAAAAGTTATGAGACTTCAAATTTTTAACATATTTTGGTTCATTTCCCCATAAAATGAAGGCCAGATTTTAACATTGCACATCAAATACTACTAGAAAAATGCATTCCAGTGTCCAAATTGCTAGAGAACCTACCTAACCTAACCAACCTAACCTAACCTACCTAATCTAACCCTAATATCAATGGAATCATAAAGATCCACACTCTCTGCATTTAAAATACGACTGTACCACACCATGTTTAACAAAAATTTTTACAGCAGAATTATCACTATTGTTAATTTCCATAATAACATCTTCGAAATACATTTCACATCCTCTACACGCCATATTGGAAAATCAACTGATGAAGAAAATGGAAAACACGATACCTCATTTTTTGTTTTTTTCCACCCAAATAGATATACTTATGATGATGTCATTCAAAAAATGGAGTTACGAAAATAATTTCTTTAAAAGCCTATAACATTATAAATACGCAATTGCACAAATAATAACATATACCATTAGACTCCTAAAATTATGCTGAAACGTTTGATAATAGCCAGTATTGTCAACTTGGTGGAGGCTGTAATATCCATATTTACTGAGAGTTCTATAACAGAGATGGAATTCACCTTAATAGTAAAGGAACTGATTTACTCTCAAAGATTGTATCATATAATTGACTAAAAACTAAAGGAATAGGCCAAATTAGTACAAATACCAATACTCTTGATAACAATAAACTAATAAAAAATATAATCAAAACTCAAAAGAAAAAGGTCAACAAAGAAAGTAAAAGAGATGCAAATAATATACCATCACAGAACAAGAACCAGACTAAATTACAAGCAAAATATTCCAAGGGTTCTTTGTCATTTTTCTATGTAAATGCAAGAAGTATCCGAGATAAAATAAATGAATTCAAGGCATACATAGGTCTTGAAAATCCTGATGTTATGATTGTCACTGAAACTTGGACAAAATTCAGTACGATACCAAATAGTCTATTTAGTGAGAGAGAATACCATTACTTATGAAATTGATGGCTATGAACTTTTTTATTATGAATGTAAATATTCAGAGGGTGGCAGAGTATTTATTTATGCCAAGACAAATCTGAATCCAGTTGAAGTTACCTCTGTTAAAGAGGAAATAGTTGAATCTGTATGGATAGATATTGGGCATAAAAATGCCAGGAAAATCAGGATAGGGGGTATTTATAGACCACCTGAGGGATGTTCAGTTGGAGGAATCCCCAAAAGTAGAGAAGAAAATAAGTATGTAGAAAATGAACTTATTGATGAAATAAATAAAGCAATGACAAGCAATATTATTATTGTTGGAGATTTCATTTATAGGCATATAGACTGGGAAATATTACAAACACCAGAAAGTAATGAGAGATTCTTAGACTGTATAATTGAGAATGGTTTAACCCAGTTAGTAAAGGAGCCAACCAGGGCCGATGCCATTCTAGATTTAATTCTAACAAATAATCCAGATACCTTCCAGGATATCTCGGTTTCAGAAACACTAGGTTCAGGTGATCATTGTATCCTTCGGTTTAATATTGTTTGTAATTCAAGACCTAGTGAAAATAAAGTAGAAGTTCCAGATTTTAAAAGAGGAAATATAAATGGACTAGTAAATGATCTGTGTCTAATAAATTGGACAGATATTCTACAGCCTGAACAGACAGTAACTAGTATGTGGGAAAAATTTAAAAGTATAATAATGAACATACAAAGGAAGCATATCCCACAGTGTAAAATCAGAACTGGAAAAAATAAACAACCTTGGATAAACTGCAATGTAAAAGAGCAATTGGAGAAAAAACAAAAGCATTTCATAAATTCAAAAGAACTAAAAATGGCACAGACTCCGAAATATATAAAAGTAAAAAGCATTTGCAAGAAAGTAATTAGAGAGAGCAAACGAGACCTGGAAAAAAGCCTAGCCAAGAATTCAAAAAACAATCCTAAGAAGTTTTTCAGTCACTTCAATTTGAAAAGTAGAGTGGAAAGGAAAATTGGCCCCCTCCATATAGATGATAAAACTATAGATGATGATCTTGAAATAACTGAAGAACTAAACAAATACTTCTCATCAGTATTCACAAATGAAAATTTAAATAATATTCCTGATCTTATACTACCAGGACAAGATAGAGAAATAAATGAATTAAGGGTAACAAAACTAGATATCTTGAAAGCAATAGATAAATTCAAAATAGAAAAATCTCCAGGGCCAGATGAAATGCATCCAATAGTCATAAAAGCTGCCAAAAAGAATATAGCACAGGCACTAGAAGTTATTTTTAATAAATCATTGATATGTACTGAAATTCCAGAGGATTGGAAGAAAGCAAATGTGGCTCCAATCTTTAAAAAAGGAAATAGAAACTTGGCAAAAAACTACAGACCCATCAGCCTCACCTCCATTATTTGCAAATTACTCGAAAGTATCATTAGAGGTAAAGTTACTGAGTTCCTTGAAGAGTGCAACCTTATAAATGATAGCCAGCATGGCTTTCGAAATGGAAGGTGATGTCTAACCAACTTGATTGAATTTTATGATGGAGTCCTATTGCATTTGGACAATAAAGAGCTAGTAGATATAGTATACTTAGATTTTGCAAAGGCATTTGATACTGTTCCTCATGCAAGATTGTTGGTAAAAGTTAGAGCCCATGGTATAAGAGGTCATATAGCTGATTGGATAGAAGAATGGCTGAGAAATAGAAAACAGAGAGTTCATCTAAATGGAAATAAGTCTACTTGGAGACCCGTATTGAGCGGAGTCCCACAGGGGTCTGTTCTGGGACCTCTGCTTTTTGTTGTCTATATAAATGATCTAGAGAAGGGCCTATCCTGTAAAACCTCAAAATTTGCTGATGATACAAAATTAGGCCATAATGTTAAGTCAGTAGCAGGAGCAATGCCAATACAAAAAGACTTAGACAGAGTAACAGCCTGGGCAGATAAGTGGGAGATGAAATTTAATGTTGATAAGTGCAAGGTTATGCATATTGGGCCAAAAAATCCAGAATTTGAATACAATATGAATGGACTTTGGATTAAAAATGATGATAAAGAGAAAGACTTGGGTGTCACTGTGACAAATGAACTTAAACCCTGAAATCACTGTATGGTAATCAGAAATAAAGCAAATGCTAGACTCAATCTCATGCAGAGATACATTGAATACAAATCACCCAATATTATAAAGCAACTTTACATTTCATATGTGAGACCCCTCCTCGAATACTGCATTCAATTTAATAGTCCCTATTTGATACAAGATATTGAAAAACTGGAAAAAGTACAGAAACGAGCAACAAGAATGATCCCATCTCTAAGACAATTGACATATAAGGAAAGACTGGCGTATCTAAGCATGTTCTCATTAAAAAGGAGGAGGTTAAGGGGTGATATGATAGAGGTGTATAAAATGATAAAAGGGTTGGATAAGATAGATTTTGAGTCTCTTTTCATTAAAGATCACAATAATCAGACTAGAGGTCATAGTATGAAATTATTTAAGCCAAGATGTAGAACAAATTTAAGAAAACATAGTTTTACAAACAGAGTAATTAAATTTTGGAACAGTCTGACAGAAGAAGTGGTGACTTCAGATATATTATGTGCATTTGGGTGATTGATCTCACAGCTCAACACAGGTGTTGTGGGATATAGGGAGGCAGCATCTTGGGTTAGGGGATACTCTCTGTCCTTACACACCCTATTTAAAGAGATTCCTCTGCCGAGTGGTGCCCCCCATAGTACTGTGAGGTATTGAAAAACTCATGATCTTCACTTGCCCCATAAACACCTTTAAATGGGAGACCCAAAATGGGTGCACACACATTTCTACATTACTGTACAGTCTTTACAGCTACACCTACACTTTTCCTCCTAAGTATATATATTGTAATGTATATGGATGTAAATTGTGACTTGGTCCGCAATTGATATGGACCGTGACTTAATTTTGGTTGGCACGGTACTGGTATTGATGGGTACTATAATGAAATTGACTGGATTCTTTGGATCTGATATATTTGCATGTCAGTTATAAATAGATATAGTGTGTAACATATTTGTGGATAGTAGCCTATTATGACTTTGATCCTCTGGATCCAGAGATTCTATCTTTAGTTTGAAATTGATAATTAATTAGTTTTAAATTTATACTTAATTGGTTTTGTAAAAATTGGTTATTGCCAATGTACAGGTATTTTTTACATAGTGGAGCCACCTCGATGGGCCGAAGTGGCCCCTAGTGTGCCCACTATAAAAATTTCTTATGTTCTTATGACTGGTATCACGTAAGCTGCAAAGGCCTTACAAATGAATATATATAAAGGTATAAATGCTGCTTCTAAGCTTAATATCAACTTGATGTGGTTTTGTGACAAGTGTAGTACTGTAATAAAAAATTTGGTTCTTTTGCATTATCCTCCCAACACTAATTTTTTTATATATTGTTGGTTTGGTTTTGGTACTTTATTTTCCTTCCAGGTAATTTTTTACTATCAGTCTGGTCTCTGGAAACTGAAAATAAAGTTTACCATAAGACACTCTACATTTTCTTAAACAACTTTTATTAAATACAATATAAAGGCAAATGCCGATTAAAGCTATAAAATTAATGTTAAGAAATTATTTTTTTGAGCGATAAAATTGTGGATCATGTTTTTGGGAGTGATAAATTGGCTGATCCCACAAAGGTTAGGAAGGTACTGCTAACAAAATTGGGGGGTTTGACCTGAACTCATAAGATTTTAGTGTCACGATGGCGTCGGTTTGCGATGGTTGTAATTATTCACTGTGCTTAACTTCATGCAAATTTTTTGATGATGAAGAGGCTGCATTTAATTTTTATGTAGAACACGGTGTATTGCTAAAAGAATTTATTTGCCCTAAGAAAAACAAGGAAGGTATTGTTTGTGGTAATAAGTGTGTGTTTGATAAAAACTGAAAAGCATTTCGTTGCCATAGGTCGGTGTGTGATAAGAAACGGAGAAGGGGAACATGCAAGGTTTTAGGTAGGTTAGGTTAGTATAGTTTTTCGGTATATATAATATATACAGTGTTCGTTTTACTACATATATATAAATGTATATCTATATATATACACCTTCCCCGCAAGGGGGTTCTAAGCTCGTGCTCTTGAGTGCTCTTTGTGCTCGTTTGTACGTGCTTGTTCCTGGAGGTTTCACGTACGCTCTCCCGGCCCTAGCACCCAAGGATATGGGGCTCGACCCTGCAGTCCTTGGTCTTTTACCACTTCGACTGTCCCCTCCACCCTTTCTTTTTCCTCTGTCTTTCCTCTCACTTTTTCTTTGTTTTTCCGCCGAGATATGCCCTTTCAAATAGAGGCGAATCGGTTCTTCCCGAACTTAAAAAAAAAAAAAAATATATACACCTTTTAGGTTACTCATGTTGGCTGTTTCAACAATTAATTTCCATAATTTATATATCAATGGATTCTTTTTTACATCACGAATGTGCCCTACATAGTCTCTACTGAAGGAATTACCAGCATTTTAGGGTATTTTTTCACACATACCCCAAAACAAACTTCGTGTCCTAACTTAGTTTTGGGCCAGTTCCCTTACTTGAAACTATCCAAATCGCATTCCTGGTGTAATAACGAATCCATTGATCTATAAATTATGGGAATTGAAGAGACCGGAGTGATAGTAAAAAATTACCTCCTTCCATTATAAAAAAAATGGTGCTCTTCCAATATGTGCTCTACCTTAAAATTTACATTCCAATACGTGATCTACCTTAGATTATTCGGATTAGCAGCAGGTACATTAGTTAGCCTTATAAGGCTAACTAACGAAAATATCATGACTTAACCTAACCAATCATCAAGGGCGTATAGTTGACCTAACGATTGGTTAGGTTAAGTCATGATATTTTTGTTAGTTAGCCTTATAAGGCTAGTTTCACGGTAGAGCATGTATTGGAATATGGTAGATCACAGTTTTGCGGTAGAGCACATGCTGGAAGAGCACCAAAAAAATTAGTGTTGGTATTAGGTTAGGTTAGGTTATGGTAAAAACAGCCTGCTGCAGGCATTAGCCATAGTTAGCCGGCTTCAAGTTAGGTTAGGTCATGCCTTTTCACGATTAAAAATTAAAAGTGTTTTGCTAACGTACTTTATTTTCCTTCCATTATAAAAAAAAATTAGTGTTGGGAGGATAATGCAAAAGTACCATAAATTTTAATAAGTTCAAAGGGTCTATTAGTGAGGGAGAGGCCAGACCAACTTATAGAGATACTGCAGTTGAGCCTAAATCTAGTGAAATAGCAGTTCAAGTAAACTTAAATGTTCCTATACCTCATAGTGAGCCTAGGCCTAAATACCCTCAGACAATTTCTGAAAATGATGAGTGGACTAAACCTAGGAAAACCTGGAAAGCTAGAATTCAAGAGCCAAGGAAAAGTGTCCTTATAGAACTAACCAATCAGTTTCATACTTTCTCGCTGGTCCAGGATCAAGATGAGAAAGCTGAAGAAAGTAGGCCTATAAAACAAAATGTTAGTAATAATAATCCAGACTCATATAAACCAGGGCTGTGGAGTCGGAGTCAGAGTCGTGGAGTCGGTCAATTTTGAGTGGAGTCGGAGTCGGAAGTGCATAGTTGGATGGAGTCGGAGTCGGTGCAAATCCTTCAATTATAACTATAGCAGCCTAGGCCTAGGCCTAGCTCAATTTTATGAATAAAATACATTTAACTTAATGCTTTAATATATAACATATAAATATAAATAATATATAAATATAGTTGCTTATAATTAATAAGGATTATAATTAATTAATTAACATAATTAATAATAAGGAAATTTAAAAATTTTGTACTAGCAACCCTAAATCTTTTTCAGATTTTTAGATTTCAATTTGATAATTTTGATAAGCATCACTGAAAGAAGATTTAATGGAAGCGATCCTTTCTTTAAGAACAAATTCAGTTTAGGTTAGCACATTTTGTTATGGATGTTTATAATAATACAAAAACATCTTATTAATTTGCTAAACCAATAATAATCTTATTTTGTTTAAGTTTCAATCAGTTTGTATTTTGGGATTTATTGTAATTTTTGAATAGAGAAAAAAGCCATTAAGGCATAGTTACAGCCACTAAGTAACCTGATGAGTCATGTGGTGGTGACGAAATGCCTTGTTTATGAATCTCCATTGGCCTAATAAAGCTAATCGTAATCAATTTGGCCTTAACATTCCATCGGAGTCAGAGTCGTAATTATACAAGTTAGATTTCTGGAGTGGTAATGTTAAAATTTTCGGAGTCGGAGTCAGCAAATTTTATCACCGACTCCACAGCCCTGATATAAACCAAGGCACTCTAAAGCTATAGGTGTGTTTGAACCAGCATCCATTATAGGTGACTCTCAAGTGAGGGGCCTAGGATCTAAATTACCTAGAGGTAGCATAGCTTACTGTTATCCAGGTGCAGGGATAAATAGAATTAGTAATAAAATTATAGAAAAAGGATCTGGTATTGATTTGTCTATCTCCACTACAATTCCAGGGCCCCTGATAGGCTCCTGATTGTCCATACAAAATATAGTCACCTCAGAACAGAAGCCTCGCCAATTCACACTCGTCTGGCTAGATATACGAAGATTCTCAATTACTTCATGGTGGTGAAACTGCTTCTATAGCCATGTGTTGATAAACAATAACCTCACAGTTCAAAGTGGATATTATCAAGGAATGAACCCTTGTAATTGCTCACTGCAAAGCCACAAGCACAGTGTTTTTTTCATTTTTGTAATCTTTACTTTGTGATCACAGTACCACTGATGGCAGTCTTCATGATAATTACAAGGGTTATCACACTTAGGACACACAACAGACTTTAGCAAAAGCAACTGTTTCACTGTTCTTTTGGTAGAATTGAGCTATAATTTCGTAGTAAGTGAGAGTGCAGCCTCCACACACTGATGCCATGGCTAAAGTGAGCTATTCAAATTCAAATCAAGCCTGGCATGAGGGTGGTTCAATTTTATTGGCTAAGACAATGATGCCATTTGTGATTGGTTAAATTAAAATCAGTGGCACATGCGCAGTTATATTCCCTTGAGAGAGTCCCAAAAGATACACACAAGACAGTTTTGGACTTAGAAAAATTCTTGGATATATATAAATTTTATGGATATCTCAGTAATCAGTCGTCTGCTGAGGAAACTCATAGAAGAAAAGTTTCTTAGAATTGTTTAAAGTATGAATTGCCAAGAAAAAAATTTAAAAAATGTTGTCTGGTGACTATAAAAAAATGACCTTCAGTTGACCTAACTGGGCATTCAGTTAATGGCTCTTTTCCATTCTACCCCAGCAACAAAAAATGAAATTATATATTATTTTCTACTGTAGTTTTACTTGTTGAATTCAATAATATTATCTTATTTTGGAGGAATTAATAACAAAAGAGTTATAGTCCATTTATTTTATTTAAAAGTAGAGATTGCATTTAAGATTTCAATAAAAATATCCTTTCCTTTTTGTCTTCCCCACAGAAATTCACATAAATAAGAATCTATCATATTTCTAGATGTTCCCCAATGTCTCTTGTTCCTTTGGTTAGGTTAGGTCATGATATTAAAATAGTTAGTTAGCCTTATAAGGTTAACTAAAGAAGGCTGGGGTAGAACGTTATTTCCTTAACTATGTTTGACATTCCATTTATCATCCATAATGATATCTACAAAAGAGAGAAAAAAAATTAATAATTATAACCATAACTAATTAAAGCACGAATACGTTCTCCAAAATAAAATACATATATATTATTGAATTCAGCAAGTAAAATTACACTAGGAATTGTTGCTGGGGTAGAACGGAAAAGATCCCAGTTAACCTATATTAAATATCTTATTTTCAACAAAATCAGAAACTACATGAAATGGAAAAGATCCAAATGGTGTAAGCTATGATAGGCCTAGTTAACATATTCATAGTGTCATAACTTTATTTTCTAATATTTTCAAAATGATACATAGCTGCTTGCACCATTTTTTCTGGTCTATCGATTGATATATATTTCGTTACTGTAGCATGTTTCATGCAATGCGGGTGTCTTGTAAAGTTTTATCAGTTTTGCAGACGCGAAGGATCAGGTTGTCTGTTTCTCATATCACTATATGTATATAGTTATGTACATATAACCTGAATAATAGGGCATTCCGAAAACACGAAGTTCGAAATCCAGCAATGCACATATGCTAAACTGGACCCATTTGTACTAAAAAGAAACCACACAAAAAATGGTCTTGATAGTCTCATTCCTTCCACTCCCCCAAGCCCCTTGTAGGTTTGGGTCAACTTGTAGAGCATTGACACAAGCACACAATTGACACGAGCACACGACTAGCACTACTCGTCCCACACACACACACACACACACACATACACATACACATATATACAACCACTTTCCGTTCATCAACCCATCCCCACTAGGTGGGCATCTGCTGCCTGCCTACAAACTGTGTTATCAGTCTGACGTGTCGTACCATTACTAATGAGTCTTATTTGTTTCACAGATGGCAACAACATGCAAGCAAGTGAGTTTGTGGCTTCTCGGGCACCTCAGGGAGGAGGATTTCTCTTCCATGAGACAGCTTCCAACCATGGGTGAAGTTGGAAAGCGTCTGTTTTTCATCCAACGAGTCACGAAGCAAAGCCTTCCAAGAGCATGTAGTGATGTGGCCGAAGAACTCATGGAGGTGTGGACAAAAGCATCGTTGAAGACATCCCACAAGCCATACATTGTTGCCAAGCTCAAAAAGCTTCACGAGAGGTATGTTTAGTTGTCTAATCACAAGGATCGACGAATGGAAACACAGCAAGCTCATGAACAACAGTTCTTGTTGGACATGGAGACCTTGTTTGATGTTGCTCACTCTGAAGCTGGATCTTCGAAGACAAATAAAGAGGACTGCGACTTCCTTAAAGACAAATGGACAATGAGAAAGATGGTCATTGGCCCAGAAGACGTTGCATTTGCCAAAGCATCCAAGGCCAAGGCAATGAAGCAGGAGAACGAGGAGCGACGATGACACAAGTCTAAGGGGTAATTCCAGGACAAATAGACAAATGAAAGTGCCAAATGTACACTCCACCATCTCCAAAATTCATGAAACTTGGTGTGAGGGTTGGTTTTGGTCCAAATTACAAAAATCTGAATTTTTTTGAAAATTGGTGAAGTTGGTCAAATTTTATGGCTTGACCAAATTTTGGTCAAATGAAAAAACCAACAATTTTCAAACGTAAATATCTCAGCTGCTAATTGTGGTAGCATAATAAGTCTTAAATGATAAAATATGTAAAATTAACTGTAGTTTCTAAATATGTATCATTTTCTTAGGGTAACAAAAATAAAATTATGATTTTTTGGAAAAAATATCAATATTTTTGTTTTTGTGATTTGGCAGTGAAGATATCATTTTTTGAAAAAAAGACCAAGAATAAAAAAATGTTTATTTGATGTATGTACACCATAATAAGTAATAAAAAGTCAGCTTATAGTTTATTATAAGGCTCAAAACTGAGTTTGAAATTAAGTAATAAATTTTTTTTTCAGACGACGAAGATTTAATACAGACTTGTTGGTCCAAAAAAAGACAATGGGTCCATCCCAGATGAAGCACCTGATGTACCTCAATCCCAGATGAAGCACCTGCGTTCAACCTCAATCCCAGAATAGGTACCTTGCAAGGAATTAAATAAAAAAAACCTGATGATTACAAAATTTATTGTTTATACAAAGTTTATTACAAATGTAATAAAGGCAAAGTTATAAAAGGTTTAAAGTGGTTTAATGAATAAAGAAAAATTTTAGATATTATAAATTCCTGCAATATGAGCCTGAATGTTTCTGAATCCATCTGAAGCTGGTAAGAATAGCAAAACTAACCAAAAAAGCAGAAGATATAGCAAAAGATTAGGTTAGGTTAGAGTTGATTTTTTCAAATATTGATAAAAATAATGAAATTATATCTCTAAAAACTGTTTATATTTTTTTCTCCTCAATCCCAGATTAAGCACCTGTGTTTTGCCTCAATCCCAGATTAAGCACCTAAAAATGATTTAGGTGCCTATTCTGGGATTGATCCAAGACAATTTTCAAATCATATAAAAAATACATGTAGATAAGCCAAAGGAGAAAAAATCTTTTAAAATATATGTACAATGTACATACATATTACATACGGTAACCTCTCTTATATTTAGGGACAGAATATATTGACAACAATAATGTTTAATTTATAAAGCGCTTATCGGAGTATAAAATACTCTTCCTAATAACTACACGTACACAAGTCTTTGAGAATGAATTAAGAGAGAGTATTCTCATCCAGTGAATCCAAATTTTAGACACTAATAATATAATAATAAGAAAAAAGAACTTGAAAAGATTTTTATAACTATTAAGTAGATACACAAATCTTAGATAAAAATTTTAGAAATATTATATAGACAATCTTAAATAGTATACATTCGATAGAATTTGTTTTATCTTCTTTGAAAAGTTATTTAATTCTTGAAGCAGGAAAATGTATTGTATTCTTGTTCCTCCTCGTAAACTTGCTTCAATACTCCCAAATATATATTCTGTTGGAATGTGACAAACATCATCTTGCGCAGGAAAAATGTATGAGGGACATACGCCCGAAGGATGGAGAAATTTTATCAGAAAATCATCATATTCACAGTCAAAGGACTGGACTAATCCGAGCCATAGTTTATTTTCATACATACAACCCACAAAAGAGCCTGTTTCAATTTCGCATTGAGAGACAGTATTATGTTCTTGATCCGAAGCAGAAACTCTAATGAGCTCTCTTATTTCGACTGACTGTGCACTCTGAGAGAGTGGATAAACCTTCAACGAATTCTTGGAAATTGGGATGAAGCGATGTAATTGTTGAGTACCTTTGATAGAAGTAATAGGTTCACTCAGACGTTTTTGCAAAGAAAGCTCTACATCTACAACTTCTGCCTCAGAGACGTAAAAAAAGTCAATAGCGGTTAGGAATTCTTGAGAGCAGAAATTGTAGAAGTCTTAGCTGTTAAGATTTGATGGTCGAGAGGCCGTCGTAAGCTTTCTCTGGTGACTGCTCTTTTTACCGTTCCACCAATACCGTCGCAGGCATTCTTCCCGTGGGATGTCGTGAAAAAATTCCACTCAGCATGAATTTTGAAGTCGTTGAAATGATGGCATAAATTTAGAAAATTTGTTTTATTCTTATACTGAGCCGCGCATCCATCTGTGAAATAATGAATTTTAGTTAGGTTTGAATTTTGTTGTTGGATGCACAGGATTAATTTTTTGAGAAAACTATGAACCAGAATTGTATCATGCCTGTGATGGTTTGAAACGAAGCAGTAACTTTTGCAAATTAGTTTTCCTGCATTGTTTTTGGAATAATAAACGAATGGGTGCACTGTACATTGCGAGTTCTCCCAATGAAACCCCTGGGCACAATCTTGTACGATGAATGAGAAGTTTTCTGCAAAATCACCCACCGAAACACCTTCATTTTTGGGCAGAGTTTCTTTTAGATTTTTGAAGTAACTCGACTGACATTTATTCGTGAAGTGGTGTCTTGTCAGTTGTGCAATTTTTTTGGTGAGCGATTCCACGTATTCCTCTGGAGTTTCGGTGATATCTTTTAACATACAGTGATCGACGGACACCCATTGTTTATATTTTATCTCTTCCATCGCCATGAAGTCCAAACTTTCCAAATAATTTTTGATTCTGACCTCTCGCGGGCATCTTTTGCATCGGTGCATCATACAGTCTTCATTGTCCATGCTGCAGATGGATAAAGACATTAATTTTTTGTAGTCTAAATCTTTAATGCCTAACGCTGATATTTGTAGTTTCGGATTTTGGTGATGCGTACATACGCAGACACTGTGAGTTCTGCTTTGTCCGGCAAGTACGCACCACGATGGTCGAAGATGAGCTAAGGTACTAAAGCCTATTTTGGGATTTCCATCATTTTTTGCATATTCAGCATATAACTTTCAAGTTACACAATTTTTTTTTTTTTTTTTTTTTTTTTTTCCCACCCTCTTCATTTATTGCAAACTTATAATCTTTGATTCCCGGGCATATCCTACTATATTCGTCATTTTCATAAAACTCCTGAATGATTTTTTTCATTTCAGCTGTGACGACCTTCGCTTTCGTCATGTTTGGAATGTTAGGAAGAATCCCAAACTGTTTTTGAAGATTGTGGCTCTTACGCACCATATACTTTGTTGCTCCAAAGAAGTCAGCAGTTTTTTCAATAGGATAGGGATACAATGATAGTATTTGTAACCTAAGATTGCGATCATTACTTGCTTGTATTTGTAACCTAAGATTGCAATCATTACTTGCTTGAAATTTCTCCTTTAATTCTTCCATAACCTTTTGATACCTGAAATAGTGTATTTGACATTAAGTTTAATTAGTATATTTTTAATTAAACTTTTCATAAAATATATGTATATGTATTATATTGTCCAATTATAAAAATGTAAACAGATAAAACTTAATTTAGTATATACTTCGATGACTGTATTAAATTTAATTTAAAATGTCAAATTTCAATAACTATGTCCAAAAAGTAGTCTCTAAATCATCTTCCAAACTTTTTTGGATGGACCAGCTTCAGAATAGTCAATAGGAGCCCCATAAGCAGCTTCAAAACTTTGTTTAACTTTTTCCATTGTTGATCTGAATTTCGTAGAAGCCTTTATCTGTTTTTGTCCCGGCTTCAATCCAGCTGTAAAACAAATTCATAAATTTAGGTTGCGTGAAATAATCAAATATCAAATATTTTGTATATATGTATTCAAGTGCTGATGCTAATATTTAAAAACAGAAAACTATGAATTTGGCATTAAGAAACAAATGTCCTGAACGAGTCTCTATTGTTTTATTACCTGTTTTAATAGGGCTTTCATCAAATAAAGGTAAAATATTGTCGCTGAGCAAATCTTTATTGAATTGCCTGTCTTGAACGACAAATTCTTCCAGTGGTGGTGGATTTGTGGAATCGCTACTGCTTCGCTCCATACATTCGTTATGTATGTCTGGCTCGGGTATTGGTGCAGGTTCCGGCTCTCTGGATGAACGTTAAACATGTTCTAATACAATTGGCTTCTTTTTAATTGTGACATAGCAATTGCTGCATAGTAATTGATTTTCTTCCAAAATTCCATAGCTTGCAGCTGCCATGGCAGAGTTTACTTTTTTGATGTTACAGAAAATTCTTCTTGAGTGTTTTTTCATAGGATCGCAACAAAATTTTGTGTTTTGAGGCATT
>JAJOZX010013907.1:0-22500 GCA_023014485.1 Bathynomus jamesi
ACTTTCCTCTTGCCTTTGAATATATATATTAGTGGTAGACCGGATATCCGCATCCACATCCGCATCATTTTTAACATCCGCATCCGCACTTCTGACTGCGGATGTTATGCGGATATTACCCCTTATTAAATTATGCAATTTACAATTAAATTAGCTTATAAAGTAGCTTATAAGGCCCAGTCATGCACATTTCATGTAAAGTGTTAATTATTAATGAACAAACAAATATATAAACCTCAAAATATAAATACCTGGTAACAGAAAATTGAATGAAACTTGTTTCATTACATTTTCTGTGGCTGAAACTCTTAAGAAAGTTATTATTTTTATCATAATGAAAACCAGGCGCGGACTGGCTCAAAAATTTCCACCGGCCAGGTGTCACTGAGAGGGCCCCAAAAAGCTTCAGTAAATTCTGCCCCCCCAAAAAAGTGTTTATGGATGTTTCAAAAATCTAGTAATTTTGTCATGACCTGTAAATCCCCTCGATTTTTTAATATAATTTTGAACTCAACCAAAATCAAATCTAATTAATACGCAGTCAGGGAATGACGAGGTGTACTTCTGAATACACGAAAGGCCTCGGAATCATTTTTCTTTTTCCTTGTGGATTTTCATTATATATATATATATATATTATATATATATATATATATATATATATATATATATATATATATATATATATGTTCATTACAATATGAAAGTTACTCATGAAAATCATAGAAAACGTTGAAGTAGAAAGATTTTTTCATTCCCAAACTAAACTGTCACTTACTTAAACTATGCAGAGGGGCCCATTATCAACAGTTGGCCACAGGCCTTTCTTCTTTTAGTTGCGCCTCTGATAATAATAATATAGCGCACAATATCAATGAATAACGTTTTCAAAGGTGTTTAGAAAAAAAGTATATGAGGAAATTATTGGGGGTGTGGATTGTAGGTTTGGTTTATGTAGTAGGGTTGCCCAAAAATTAACTGAAAAAATAAAAGTTTGAATTGCTATTCTCCACAAGGCTATTCCTGTTCCATATCACAAAAGAAGCCTTCATGCAAAAAATCAAGAAGATCGGCCAATATTTAGAGGTCCCGACCTCAAGGTAAAAATATCTAAATTCTGTAATTTCAGTAATTTTGGGTCACCATTATGTTCTACAATAAATATTTGCCGAGCAACGCCACTGTAGACTGTAAACCTATATCTAAAGAATCACTATATGATAGCAATGCACTCTTCCCACTAGCTCAGTTGGTCGCCAAGTCCCGGCAGGTGTAGACGTGTTTTTGTTGTGTTCCTGCCATCTGGGTTACGCCGCGCAGTGAATCACACCAATAAGGCAAGTTAAACTTTTCACCAGTGAGTGGCGGACACTATGCTTAGTTTTTCTGTCATTCCTTTACTGCACTGACCTTGATAAGCAATTTGGAACAATGAATTGTTTATTAAAATTGTTAAAAATTAAAAAAAAAATTAAAATTTATAAAAGTTTATTAAAATTGTTAAAATTGTTTGTTTTATATTTTACATAAAACATATGTATAGGTTCTTTAACTTTAATTTCCATTTTATCTTCCATTCCACAGGCCAAGACCATGACAACGACAAGGAACAGTCCGAAAGTTTGGCTCCTGGGTAAGCCGGACCCGGACATCTTGGGATCTGGCCTGCCAACAAACGGAGCTATTCTGAGGAACTTCATGTTTCACCACCAGAAGGGATCCACAATCGGTGACAGTGCTAAGGCCACCATAGACAGAGCGCTGACAATCTGGGACAAGGCACGAATTCCGACCCAGCGGGTGGACTCCGGCGTGCGCAAGCTTCGGAAGCTCTATGAAGAATATTGTGGGTTGAAGAAAAACCGATTGAAACCGAAAGACGGGTGCCGAATCAAGGAAATAAATTTCAAGGAGAATCTCACCAAACTATTTGACATCTCACGAAAAGACGCCCTCAGTATTATGACGGACGAAGAAGACAAACAGTTCCTGCGGATGCAACAGCAGGATCCCTCGAGCGCGAGTATGTCCGGGATCGACAAGACCTTGACAAACAAGGAGACTCACCTCAGGAGTGATCAGGCCAGTGCTCGAAAGGAAAAAAGCATGTTGAGCGCCCAACAGGCGAATACGGCTGTTCCGTCTAGTTCCGCCATTGCTGACACCTGTAGCTCCTCCACATCGACGGAGTCCGAAGATGATTTCCAAGCTCCGTCAACATCCAGTCAAGATCAGCCAAGGAATAAGAAATCGAAGCAGACCATTGTGACCAAGGAAGTAGCCGCCGTGCTCGACCGAGTGAAACTCCCTGACCGCGCTGCCATGTTCGTCGTAGGAGCCGTCACGCAAGCGCTCGGTCATGGCCTGGAGTCTGTGGCGCTATCCCGGAACACCATTCAGCGAGCGCGGGTCACCACTCGTCAGGCGGTAGCAACTGCTCAACAGGCTGTTTTCTCGCCGGACAGCCCACTGCTTTTCCACTAGGACGGTAAACTGCTTCCAGATATCGCCGACAATAAAAAGCTTGTGGATCGCGTCGCCATCTTGGTGACTGGTGGTGAAACAGAGCAACTTCTTGCCGTCCCTAAGATCGGCCGCTGCACGGGAGAGGAGCAGTGCAATGCATGTGTCCAAACGCTGGAGGACTGGAACCTCAAACCCATGATCCAGGGACTAGTCTTCGACACGACGGCAACCAATACTGGGCTGAATATGGGCGCGTGCACCTTAATTGAGAAGGCTCTGGACAAGGAGCTCATCTGGATCGCGTGCCGTCATCACGTGTTCGAGGTAATGTTGTCGGCCGTATTTTCTGTCGCTCTGACACCAACCGGTGGGCCTGAAGTGGGAATCTTCAAACGCTTCCAGAAGACCTGGCCTGATATTAATATAGTTGATTTCCGTTCTGCTGGAGACGAGCTCTTCGTTGGCATGCCGGATGGCCTACGAGAGGAGATGATGTCATTTTACTCGGAGGCAGTCAAGAGCCAGCTCCCACGGGATGACTATGGAGAGTTGCTTCAGCTCTGTCATATATTCCTAGGGGGATCCTCCGACGGAGAACCGTCCTTTCGTGCGCCAGGCGCTATGCACAACGCGCGGTGGGTGGCTAAGGCAATATACTCGCTGAAGATCTTCCTTTTCAGGAGCCAGATTAAGTTGACGGCCCACGAGACAGCTGGCGTCACAAAGATTTGCCTCTTCGTTTCTCTTATTTACGCTCGCTACTGGCACGAGGCCACGAGGCCCCCCTCAACGACTTTAACCTAATTGCTCTCCTCCATGAATATCCTGACCGTGCTATCAGGGAGGCGGCTGTTACGGCCTTCTATCGCCATTTGTGGTACTTCTCTGAGCACCTCGCGCCTCTCGCCCTCTTCGACGATCGCGTCGACGAGATCGCCAAAGCAGCTTTGGTTGACAACTTCTTACGTCCCTCAAACCAAAAACTCTTGAGACGTCTGGACTGGACTGTGTTCGATCATCGTTCTTCATTGGTGTCGTACATCACGAGCCGGTCTTTGAAGATATTCGATATACTCTCCATGAAAGGACAAGATGAAGCCAAGACATTCTTGTCAAAACCTCCCTCCCTCTGGCTGACAGACCCCATTTACCAGTTACTTAAGGTTAAGTGCAGGCTCCTCAAGGTCGTGAACGACTGTGCCGAACGAGGAGTCGCTATTAGTCCTATAATACGGCGCTGACAAAAGACGAGATCCAGAAACAATACCTACTGCGACTCGTCGCCAGCCACCGAAAAAGATTGCCAGTTCCGACGAAGTTGGCTTTGACGAAGAAAAAGTAACGGGTGTGACGTTGTTTGTTTGATATACTGTACAAGGATTTAGTGCAGTCGTACTAACTGCTATGACATGTGTTCTAGTATATTTTTGCATAACATGTGCTCTGTGCTGTTGACTTTAAATTTTGAAATAAACATTGATATTGTATTTTTGTTTCAAATCCTAAAAATATAGGAACTGGTCGCGACCTCTAAATATTGTATGATCTGTCTTATTTTTGGCATGAGTTCTTACATTTTGATATGGAGCACGGATGGCCTTGTGGAGAAAGATATTTTCAACTTTCATTTTTTTGGGCCACCCTAGACTATGCAGGTTCTCGGGATCTAGGCTGAACTGGCTGGGCCCTGCTGGCCTTTATTCAGCTCCTAAGATATTTATGTGTTTAAAGCTTAAAAATATAAAAAATTAACAATTACTTAAATAAAAATTCAGTAAATTACTCACGTTATAAAGACCAAGAGCAAAAAATCGGCGTGCCAACACAAATGCAACACCGCTTAAAAAATATTTACTTTATTTACTTAATTTTATTTTTCGCTCCAAAAATAGTGTCCTAGAGTGCTGATTGGTTATACTAGAAATCTCAGAAATGCGTTTGGCAACATAGCGATTTTTAACATTTATTTAATTAATTTTTCAACAAATAAAATAAATATATTATATATAATAAATTTATTTAAACGGACATAATTTATCAACGAATAAACTAAAGTTAATAATCCTAAACAATTTAAATATCAATTATTTTACTAGTATTAAAAAAATTGGAAAATTTTTAATGCCGTTTTGTCGCCAACGTACGTTGCCGGGCCGGTGGGCCGCCGGGTCCAGTCCGCACCTGATGAAAACATTAATATTAATTTTAATTCTTATACATTGCCTGCCATAATAGTAATATCACGAAATTTGAAAAAATTATGTCATATATTCTTAATTCTATATTATATTGATAGATTAACTAAATATCCGCATCCGCGGATATTGAAATTAAGATCCGCATCCGCAGATGTTGAAAAACTGACATCCGGTCCACCACTAATATATATATATATATATAATCTTTTTTAAAAATATACAGAATAAATGCAAATTTGTCTTTTAAACTTTTTTATCTTTTCAATTTTTTAAAATTAACTTATAAAATATTTAAATGAAAATAAATTTAACATTTTTTTAAAATGCGAAGAAAATTCAAATTATGGAGCGTCTTTTCAGGCACAAATGTCAATAGATAAAGTATAAAAAGGAAGTAAGTATAGTAGGAAAACCTATATGAGTCCCTCCTCGGAAGAAGTGGCTAAGCGACAAAAGTAAAAAACGCCAGTAAACGCCCTCCTGGGAGGGCCTTATATCTCATGTGGGTACATTTATTTAGTTGGATCCTGTAGGTAAATTGAGCGGGAGAGGGCGCGCGCACTGTAGTCAACTGATTTAATTGCGTGAAATTAATTAAATGTAAAGTAAAATATATATATATCTCGGGCGATGGTATGGTGTGGCATTGGAAGGATCGCATCATAAGCCCCCTCTTTTTCGATGAACATGTCACTGGAGGCACCTACTCAAGGAAGAAGCATTTCCCAGTGTCTTGAACGAAGAAGGAAATTTCCCAACATGGTTCCAGCAAGACGGCGCTCCTGCACATTACAGCACCCAAGTAAGGGAATACCTGTACCAACAATTCCCTGGTCATTGGATAGGACGTCGAGGGCCTGTGGAATGGCCAGCTAGAAGCCCGGATCTCACGCCACTAGATTTTTATCTCTGGGGCCACTTGAAAGCGCTGGTATACGCAGAGAAAATTAGGAGTGTTGAACATTTGCGGCAGCGCATTATTGGGGCATGTAACACCATTACTCCCGACATCATTCACCGTGTGCTTGCTGACTGGATATCACGTCTGAATTTGTGTATTGAAAACAATGGTGGACATATTGAGCACGTTCTGTAAAAAGCTTTTGTTTTGCCTTTTTTTATTATTTTTCCTATGATGCCGGACTTATGGGACACTTGGTTGAATGGTTTGTTCTTAGGGAAGCGTAGTTAGTGAGGAATAGGACGACGAAAAGATGGTACATGTTTATTTACAGACGTTTCGGAAGAGTTCAATTTCTATCATCAGTGCTAAAAAGTTTAAAAACAAATAGAAATAAATAAGTATAATAAACAAAAACGAACAGTAATTGAAATGGCGCAAGAATTAGCGATAATTAGCAAGAAATAACAGTATGGTGACAATATATATTAAATTAGAAGATTAAAATTAAATGATATAAAGTATAAAAGTATGGACGATAAATGAAATATAAAACGGTTAAAAGGCGAAACAGAATTGAGGGGGTTCTTACCAAATTGTTAACGTAATGAGAGACTAATTGTACAGAAGATTGGGAATTGTTGCTTGTTGAAAAAATTCCATATTAGAAAGATGGAGCCAGGCGGAGTGATGGTGGATTTCTTTTGAGATTGAGAAAGAATAAACTCAATTTCTATTTTTTTTAAATTTTTTAGCACTGATGATGGAAATTGAACTTTTCCGAAACGTCTGCAAATAAACATGTACCATCTTTTCGTCGTCCTATTCCTCACTATATATATATATATATATATATATATATATATATATATATATATGTGTGTGTGTGTGTGTGTGTGTGTGTGTGTGTGTTTTGTTGAGAATGTAGGGTTTGGTGAATTAAATTGTTGAGAATTAGTTTCAAGTATCTCTCTCGTTGCGATATATTGTAAGAACCTGTCTCTCGATCTCTCTTTTCCCCGTCATTATATGAACCTGGTTTAATTAAATAAATCAGCTAAATAGTCAAACTGTCGTCATTCCGAAATTCTTTTTCGTTCTAAATGTCAGTGTGCTTCGTGTTTCGAGTCTCGGTCGGTGACACTACTACTGATACTGTTAAATCATTGTAAAGCAGTTAAAATGAGTACAAATTCAACATAAATTAAATTAAATTAAATAAGAAATAAACGCATTCGTAAACACAAAACATACACGCGCGCGCGCGCACACATACACACACACATATATATATATATATATACATATATATACAGTATGTGCATGTTATGTACGGGTAGTTCAAAGAAACTGAAACTCACGAAAAGATCATTGGATTAACCTTTTTTCTTTAAGTTTCATCAAAGACATTTTTCACGAGACACTAATGGAATCAAATTAACTTTTAGGTCACTGTGTATTGGGGTACACTTTTGCCGCGTGTACTTAGGGAAGTATATACAGGGCGTTCATAAAAGATCTGAACAATTTGATTCGTTAATATTTTTCGTACTAAATAAGATGTAAAGCATGAAGCACGTGTAAGCGATAGAGCAACTAATAAAGTATTTTTTTTTTGTACAAGACCAAGGTTGTCAACATCCATGAACTACGAATCAGAATCAGGGATGCAATAGCGATGGTCGATGCTGGCATGCTTGAACGCGCATGGCGAGAAATTGAATATCGATTAGATGTTGTACGGGCGACCAATGGCGCACATGTTGTTTATTAAACATGTTTGTAAAACTTTTAGCTGTGCGGAGTCACATGGACAAACTTGTTTCTTTATATGTTATTAGGTTATCACATTAATAAAGATTGAAATCGTTCAGATCTTTTATGAACATCCTGTAATATATATATATATATATATATATATACACACACACACACACACACACACACACACACACACACACATATATACTAAAACCGCGTCAACTCGGATGATAGCAGGAGGGTGATCCGAGTTAACGAGTTTTTTTTCCCGACCTCTTGAAATACATTATGTGTAGGCCTGGGCATCCGGGATCCCGGAGGAAGTAAAGTAGACAGCTTATTTCCCGGATTTTCGATCCCAGGATTTCCCGTATTGTATTTTGAAGGGAGACTTTTAAACAATTTTATTATAAGGTATATTTATTTCATGCAAAAGCTCAATCGAAATTTTCGTTCACCTGTTTTTTTTAAACTTTGAAAACCGTTTTCGCTTGAGTATGGGGCGAAATAATATCCAGGGATCACGGATGCCCAGCCCTAATTATGTGATACCGAAAAATCATATAAGTAACATATATAGTGTGTATGCACTTAAATTGATAAATAAATGTAATAGAATACTTAACAAAGGTGAGAATTTTGTACTGATGTGATTGCAAGGCGACCTTAATTATGCTGAAGGACAATGGGTAGTAAGAGCAATAATGAAGGGTTGCATACAGTACAGTATGACACTACAGTGCACTACTATACTTAAATACGTGTAAGTAAAATGTTTACTGTACTGTGTTTGCTCTACACACAAGTATTGTACTGAACAAAAAACTTTTTAAATTTTTTTATTTACAAAACACTACAATGCGCAGTACACTAATTACACTGTATTTCCTTCTGTTATTATAGCAAGAGTTGAGTTCAGTAAATTAGATAGATTCAACATCAGTTACCATCTACCCACTCTCTTAACCTGGGGTAACTTTACCTTCTCTTTAGGGGGCTAAATCTTAAGAAGGACCCTCTTCATTACTGCCAATGGTTTCTTTAGAGACGCCAAAAACATGAGCAGCAGTTTCTTCTTCTGTCTTGTTGTGATAACCAAGGTCACCTTCATCTAATTCCAGTCACCCCACAAATATTTTTTTTGTTTTGTTTCTGTATCTCCAGCCTTTTCCAACACTACCCTATATTCTTTTGGTTCAAAGCCCTCCAAGTTCATCTCAGTGTCCATGTTAATCATTAGCTGTTTCTAGCCATTCTTCAGGGTCTCTTTCTTCACGTCCTGCCAACGTGTGGTCCAGTTAAAAATGACATCTCTTATGTTGTAAGCCTTTATTTTGGCTAGTTTTTCCCCTTCTTCTATCTCTCATCTTCATCACAATCGTAACTTCCTCCAGCATCTTCCTCTTGTAAATCCTTTTGCATGCAAAACTGATACCTACCCTGATCCATAAGTTGGATTAATGATGTGTTGGGCGGAAGGAACGCATTTAATCTACCATCTCGATTGCTGAGGGCTTCTGCTGCAGGATAGGCAGGGGTATTGTCCAAAAGAAGCAGTGCTCTGAAGTCCTTTGGTGCACTCTGAAGATTATCTTTTTGAAAACTTCTGACTTCAGGGACAAAATGCCTGTGAAACCACTCTTCATATAGTATTTCACGCGAAAACCAGGCGTGTTTGCTCGACATGAAAATGAGAGGCAGCCTGTGCAGGAGGGTCTTGGCTTACGTGACTTGCCAGGTTTCCTCAGCATTGTAAAGCTGACTAAAATTAAGATCAGAATTAGCAACAATTGTATGTAGTTTTTGTTTAAAAGGCTCAACACTACGCATCACCACTCAGAGACTAATCACAAATTTTCTTGTTTACAGCGTTATGCCTCTTTCCCAAATGCCACAGCCACCCAAAATTAATCACAAACCATTCAATGTTCATATGGACAGCTAATCCTTCACCATCAGATTGTAACTCTACATCTCGCACAAGAACACCTGCTGCACGCTGCTGCTTGTACCACTTAAAACAGCTTCTTCTAAGTTTGCCTCTTTGACCAGTGTGGTACGCTTTCTTTTCCTCATTGTAGAAACGCTAATGTTTTGTTGCAATACATACTTCTTTAGTGTATCTTTCGACTTCTTAATGTCTGACGCTGGTTTCCCTGAACATCCACACTCAGCACTTAACTGCTTCGGAGATACGCCACTCTAAATTTTCATGAAGTTTTAACTTTTCCTGTACGGATAGGATACAACTTTTTATTTTTACTGTATCTCGCACAACAGACACTTTTAGAGACCATGTTAACGCTTTAATAGTCCGTGAAATAAATTATATAGTTAAAAATTACTTTGAAAGTCGCGCACAGTTACGATCCGTCTGAATACCCGAACAGGACCGAGTCACTAATTGCCCCACGTGGTCCATCTCGGACGACGCAGGTAACTCGTATGGGACCTGAGATAGTCGAGCGATGTCGGACAAGAAAAAAAATTTATCCGAGTTAGCCAAATTCCGAGATAACGGTACCTATATATATATATATATATATATATATAAGCAAACAACCACAAGGAAAAGGAAACACAAAGTCCGAGCGCTTTCGTGATATATTCACATTATCAAGGAGGAACAGAAAATAGACGGAGATTACAAAGTAAATGAGTTAAATAGACAAGCAAAAAATTCACAATTGGCACCTCAAATTAAAGGCCTTAAAGCCCTCTAAAGATTTTTTCATTAAATTCTTGCCAATTAATTGCCTGTTTTAATTAAATATTAGTGTTAATAACCATTATAATAATTTTTGTTCTCTGTATTGGTTTTCTTTTTGTCTAATTTCATCTATACAGTATATTTTTTTTTTATATTTTGTAATTTAGCTGCCTACAGATTATGTTATCAATTGAAAAATCTTTAGAGGGCTTTAAGGCCTTTAATTTGAGGTGCCAATTGTGAATTTTTTGCTTGTCTATTTAACTCATTTACTTTGTAATCTCCGTCTATTTTCTGTTCCTCCTTGATAATGTGAATATATCACGAAAGCGCTCGGACTTTGTGTTTCCTTTTCCTTGTGGTTGTTTGCTTATTAATAAGGTCACGTTATTTTGTGATTTTAGTGCATATATATATATATATATATATATATATATATATATATATATATATATAACCTTTCGTTCTTTATTCATTGAATATACAAAAAATCCTTCTTTTTGCCCTTTTATTCTTTGTAACACGAGCATTTGATAAATAGAAATGGTCTAATTTGGTCATTTTACTAACTAGTTAAACCATATCGAGCCATTCCTTCGAAAAAAAGATAAAAACAACAATAATAAAGCTAAAATAAATAATAAAGATGTTTATTTTTTCGACCCCCACCCCACCGAACACTCTCCCGTCTAATATTTAGTTCAATTTGTTTCCTCGTTATTATCTAAGTTAGTCTTTTAAAAGGAATATTTATGTTCTATTTTTTTTCTAATATAGTTTTTAAAATTTTACTTCCTCATTATCCATTTAAATAAATGCGCTATTTTAATAATAATAATAATAATAATAATAATAATAATAAAAAATTGAAGGAGTAATCTCTCTCTCTCTCTCAACTAACTAGAATGTCGAAATATCTCTTGCAACCTGCTTCTATAATTTCTTCCTCCCCTCACACCCCCTAACCCCCCCCTCCTCATCCTGATGAAGACACAAAATTGATGCCTTATCTATATATACGTACTCCCTTGTCTTCAAACTTAAAACCTTCGAAATACATCTCCCGTTATTGATAAATCGTCCTGTATCAAACCTCTTGAAAAGACGTATTAAGGACTCCCTTTTCTTTAGGGACACTGAGCGCCAAACCGCCTCCTCATTTGTAGTGGTTTTTAAGGAGTATTAATATTAGAACCCCCCCTCTTCAATTTTGGTATTTTCAAATTCTTTAAAGGACTGATATTCACTCGTGTAGAAACTCCTTTGACGGATGAACCCCACTTAACCCTAGAAAGCCAGCGTAGCCATTTGTTTTAAGAGAAATAAAGTTAATTTTTATTATTATTTATGATAGTAACAATAATTTGTTTAATTCAACCTATAAAGGTAATTTTCATTATGGCTACGTTAACCCGACACTAGTCTCTATGTGTGTAGTCCCATACTGGCCTTCTAGGTTTAATAATCTTCATTTACATTCTGTCGAATTTAATAAATTCCCAATTGGTTTGCTTCATTTCCCATTTTCTTCCGAATTTAATTAATTTTCTTTGTTACTTCGTTCTCAATTTTCTTCTAATTCATTTTCTTTGCTACTGCATTTCCACTGTTCTTCCTAATTTAATTAATTTTCTTTGTTACTTCGTTCTCAATTTTCTTCTAATTCATTTTCTTTGCTACTGCATTTCCACTGTTCTTCCTAATTTAATTAATTTTCTTTGTTACTTCGTTCTCAATTTTCTTCTAATTCATTTTCTTTGCTACTGCATTTCCACTGTTCTTCCTAATTTGATTAATTTTCTTTGTTACTTCGTTCTCAATTTTCTTTGCTACTGCATTTCCACTGTTCTTCTTAATTTAATTAATTTTCTTTGTTACTTCGTTCTCAATTTTCTTTGCTACTGCATTTCCACTGTTCTTCCTAATTTAATTAATTTTCTTTGTTTCGTTCTCAATTTTCTTCTAATTCATTTTCTTTGCTACTGCATTTCCACTGTTCTACCTAATTTAATTCATTTTCTTTGTTTACTTCGTTCTCAATTTTCTTTGCTTCTGCATTTCCACTGTTCTTCCTAATTTAATTCATTTTCTTTGTTACTTCGTTCTCAATTTTCTTTGCTACTGCATTTCCACTGTTCTTAATTTAATTCATTTTCTTTGTTACTTCGTTCTCAATTTTCTTCTAATTCATTTTCTTTGCTACTGCTTTCCACTGTTCTTCCTAATTTAACTCATTTTCTTTGTTACTTCGTTCTCAATTTTCTTCTAATTCATTTTCTTTGCTACTGCATTTCCACTGTTCTTCCTAATTTGATTAATTTTCTTTGTTACTTCGTTCTCAATTTTCTTTGCTACTGCATTTCCACTGTTCTTCTTAATTTAATTAATTTTCTTTGTTACTTCGTTCTCACTTTTCTTTGCTACTGCATTTCCACTGCTCTTCCTAATTTAATTCATTTTCTTTGTTACTTCGTTCTCAATTTTCTTCTAATTCATTTTCTTTGCTACTGCATTTCCACTCTTCTTCGTAATTTAATTCATTTTCTTTGTTACTTCGTTCTCAATTTTCTTTGCTACTGCATTTCCACTGTTCCTAATTTAATTAATTTTTTTTGTTACTTCGTTCTCAATTTTCTTCTAATTCATTTTCTTTGCTACTGCATTTCCACTGTTCTTCCTAATTTGATTAATTTTCTTTGTTACTTCGTTCTCAATTTTCTTTGCTACTGCATTTCCACTGTTCTTCCTAATTTGATTAATTTTCTGTTACTTCGTTCTCAATTTTCTTTGCTACTGCATTTCCACTGTTCTTCCTAATTTAATTAATTTTCTTTGTTACTTCGTTCTCAATTTTCTTCTAATTCATTTTCTTTGCTACTGCATTTCCACTGTTCCTAATTTGATTAATTTTCTTTGTTACTTCGTTCTCAATTTTCTTTGCTACTGCATTTCCACTGCTCTTTCTAATTTAATTAATTTTCTTTGTTACTTCGTTCTCAATTTTCTTTGCTACTGCATTTCCACTGCTCTTCCTAATTTAATTAATTTTCTTCGTTACTTCGTTCTCAATTTTCTTCTAATTCATTTTCTTTGCTACTGCATTTCCACTGTTCTACCTAATTTAATTCATTTTCTTTGTTACTTCGTTCTCAATTTTCTTTGCTTCTGCATTTCCACTGTTCTTCCTAATTTAATTCATTTTCTTTGTTACTTCGTTCTCAATTTTCTTTGCTATTGCATTTCCACCGTTCTTAATTTAATTCATTTTCTTTGTTACTTCGTTCTCAATTTTCAATTCATTTTCTTTGCTACTGCATTTCCACTGTTCTTCCTAATTTAACTCATTTTCTTTGTTACTTCGTTCTCAATTTTCTTCTAATTCATTTTCTTTGCTACTGCATTTCCACTGTTCTTCCTAATTTGATTAATTTTCTTTGTTACTTCGTTCTCAATTTTCTTTGCTACTGCATTTCCACTGTTCTTCCTAATTTGATTAATTTTCTTTGTTACTTCGTTCTCAATTTTCTTTGCTACTGCATTTCCACTGTTCTTCTTAATTTAATTAATTTTCTTTGTTACTTCGTTCTCACTTTTCTTTGCTACTGCATTTCCACTGCTCTTCCTAATTTAATTCATTTTCTTTGTTACTTCGTTCTCAATTTTCTTCTAATTCATTTTCTTTGCTACTGCATTTCCACTGTTCTTCCTAATTTAATTCATTTTCTTTGTTACTTCGTTCTCAATTTTCTTTGCTACTGCATTTCCACTGTTCTTCCTAATTTAATTAATTTTCTTTGTTACTTCGTTCTCAATTTTCTTCTAATTCATTTTCTTTGCTACTGCATTTCCACTGTTCTTCCTAATTTGATTAATTTTCTTTGTTACTTCGTTCTCAATTTTCTTTGCTACTGCATTTCCACTGTTCTTCCTAATTTGATTAATTTTCTGTTACTTCGTTCTCAATTTTCTGCATTTCCACTGTTCTTAATTTAATTAATTTTCTTTGTTACTTCGTTCTCACTTTTCTTTGCTACTGCATTTCCACTGCTCTTCCTAATTTAATTAATTTCTTTGTTACTCGTCTCAATTTTCTTCTAATTCATTTTCTTTGCTACTGCATTTCCACTTCTTCCTAATTTAATTAATTTTCTTTGTTACTTCGTTCTCAATTTTCTTTGCTACTGCATTTCCACTGTTCTTCCTAATTTGATTAATTTCTTTGTTACTTCGTTCTCAATTTTCTTTGCTACTGCATTTCCACTGTTCTTCCTAATTTAATTAATTTTTTGTTACTTCGTTCTCAATTTTCTTTGCTACTGCATTTCCACTGCTCTTCCTAATTTAATTCATTTTCTTTGTTACTTCGTTCTCAATTTTCTTCTAATTCATTTTCTTTGCTACTGCATTTCCGATTAATTTTCTTTGTTACTTCGTTCTCAATTTTCTTTGCTACTGCATTTCCACTGTTCTTCCTAATTTAATTCATTTTCTTTGTTTGTTATTAAGAATTAGATTACTACTCGCGAGGATTTATTTTTTTATGAATTCTTTTCTTCACTGAATTGATGTATGCTATAAGAGGAGGGGACGGAGAATTGGGTTTGTGCCCTATCTTGTCCCGTTGTCCTTCCATAGAAAGCAATAATACAAAAGGGGGATTCTTCCAAATTTCTTCCGCATGCAGGCAAGCGGAGGAAGTCAATAGTGCGGATGTTTGGCTGACAAGACGAGGGTAGTTCGCTTTTAGTTTTCGACATTTAGCGAAAAATTCATCGAAAGAATAAAATATTACGAACGTTTTTCTTTTAAAGATTTTTGAAATTTAAAAATATCAATTAATTAATATGGATGAGATATATTGATGGAAGCCAAGACAATAAATTATATTAATAATTAATGTAAAATAATTTTACATCGAATTTCGAGAACTCTTCAGAAAGGATTGGGACGACTGGCTAGTGCAGTGGAAGAAGGGGATAAACGACAAAATCGGCAAAATGCGTTTCTGTTTGAAAAGACGACTTATTCTTCCCTCTATCACCCCCAATTGGCAGATATCCCATTTTCTGACTGGAAACAGCTACTCATATACTATATATATATATATATATATTCCAAAATCATTTTAGGATTGTTAACCGTTTGATTGTACTCGTATGTATAATTTATGAAACTTCATAACTCCCAAACATACATATGCGCGCAAATAAATTAAGAGAGCGGATCTCTGTTGCAAAATTTCCTACAGTCTTATTTAAAAATGATTATGTAACACTTGCATCTTCATGATATACTTCAGACCTTCTGTCAGCCGAGAATGATCTTCATGATTCGATTCTTATGTAAGAATCATGACTTATATATTAGGCTACATGCCATGCTCATTTTTTTTATACTCCATTTGACTTTTCTAGTTTTTTTTATCGTATTTAGATTTCTGTATTTTCTTTCTTTTTGATTTTTTTGGGGGGAGGGAGGGAGGGGGGGTTTTTTTTCTTCCTAGACTACTGTTCCAAAGTATTTTGTGCTTTTAAGGTGTCTGAAAGGATGAGAAAAAATCGCTGAAAATCGATTATAGACGGGAACCCTTGCGAAATTTTTGCATTTCGCAATCTCGGTCGGTATAGGACAAGGAGGCCAGCTGGGTCTGCTTCGGTTTCATTGTTGGGTAGGAGGAGATACCGAAGGAGCTTAAGGGGGGGTGGGATTGTGTGTGTGTGTGTGTGTATGTGTGTGAAAAACATGATATATGGGTTACAGGTCAGATGGGGTAAATTTAGAGTACTTAAGGGTTGTATAGCGAGGGGATTGATTGTTATTGAAATAACAATACTGTACATTTTGGAATTTAAGATAATTACAATTATTGCCACAAATAATAATAATAATTTATTATATCTATTAGCTAAAATTTAATTTTAACACTGTTAGATTTAATGTTTAAAGAAAACTCTCTCTCTCTCTCTCTCTCTCTCTCTCTCTCTCTCTCTCTCTCTCTATATATATATATATATATATATATATATATATATATATACACACTTGTGTGCTATTTTTAACAAAATTTTATTTTGCATATACGAGTACTTGTTCATAGGGCATTAGTTAAGTTTTAAAATGCTGTCATCGATGGCTATTAGCAATAAAATATTATTTATGGCTTACTTTCACCATAAAATCAAATTTAACCCTTTAAAAAACATTTCAAATATATATATATATATATATATAAATAACGAAGTTTGTTCCTTAAACGGGGTCGATGTATTGGCATTGGCAGGGAGTGTGGATGTATTTGACAAGTTTTGGGCTGTAAAGTTATTATTATTATTATTATTATATATTATCATCATCCCACCTAATATCTTAATATAGTTCCATACCTTGTCAACTAATTTTTCCACAAAGCCTTTATATACACAAGATCTTTGTAACCACATTCTAAATAGCACAAAATATACCCGAACTTTGACAAACCATTACAATGGATTTTTTACGGATTACAAATTTATTCTCTCTCTCTCTCTCTCTCTCTCTCTCTCTCATTGAATCCAAGGCAATTTTACAGCGTAAAGGTTTCCAGAAAAAAATATTTGGCATTCATTTTCGTTACAATGAAATTATTTTGGACGGTGTTAGAAATTTTGACTTATCGCTTTGCGCATGTAGTGGAGGCGCCAAATAAAAAAGAAAAACCTACAACCGGGCGGCTTTAGGCGTCGCGCGCGCGAAGAGTCAGCGCTCGGGGTTTTTATTATGTTAGTTTTATTACCCTCTCGACATTGTTCGGCTGAACCGAAAGATTAGCTTTTATGATTTTCGTTCATGCACGATTCAACAACACCAAATGATCGCTGTTCTTCGCGACTGTTAGTGTATTCGAGGATTTAACAACGAATTTTATGCGTTTAGCCAATAATGGGATGATCCCTTTAACCTAACCTCAAACTCGAAGCCATGGTTCGACTTTTGTGAAGGTGGTTATAAAATTAAAAGGGTATGTGGAGTCGTGTATATATATTATATATATATATATATATATATATATATATATATATATATATTGGTTTATTTTTTTTAAACATTTAACAGTTTTTTTTAACTGAAATAAAAACATGAATTTTTTTACGATACCCTCTCTACACATGGGGAATTAGTCCCCTAGTGCAAAAGGGACCTTATCAGGTGTATAGATGCATTCGGGTTAAATTTAAATTATCTCCTGTACTACATAATTCTATACATTGCGTACATCCTACATAATATAAAGTACATTAGAATCATATGTAATAACGAAGCCAAATGGTGGCAGCGGTCAGTAGTTTTGAGCCAAATATAACGTACACTCTGCGTATATACAGTTCTGATAAGACTTGTCAGAATCCTGGAAAATAACATTGAATTCTTCACATTGGTATGAGGGTACCTCTGGTTATTTATTTTGAGTATATAAATATGTACCCGAAAATTTACAGCCGTAGCTTGTTTCTTAACGTCAGTTGATTAACACGTTAACGTTAAATAGAGGAATGTTTTAGGTTTTTAACGTGTTAACATAACATTCAATATATGCTGAAGTCTGTTTTCGTGTCATTGCATATGTTACTGTGTTGGACAGGTTATATATATATATATATATATATATATATATATATATATATATATATTATATATATATATATATATATATATATATATATATATATATATATAACATCATTTTTATTTATTTAAGAAAAAAAGATTTATAAAAATCCGTTTTTGCCTATACAAAGAACAGGGTATAGACAGGTGAAGATAGGGTATTGAGTATATATACATATATCTATTTCCCGGCGTGTATCCAGTGTTCCAGTTTAGGGATTTCCTTCGTGCAAATTTTCCACTGGACTCCTTTCTTTGCGGTACAGAAGGCCTCATCATGAAATATTGATGTGCGCGAAACCTTTCTGCGAGATTTCCAGTCTTTGTTGGTTCGTGAAAGGCTTTTGGGACTTCTTTCCAAGGAGTTTGGCTCCACTTCTTTTAAATGGATGTCTTTGGGGGGTTAAGCCTCAATTTTATCGTACCCTATACCCGGTTATATATATATATATATATATTAACCGGTTTACACATGGCTTAACCTACATAGGAGTTAATTTAGTTTCGCGCATTCTTTTTTATGTGCGCGAAAAATATTATGGCAGTTGCGCGGAAGTCTTTAGTTTGATTGTCGATTTTTGGGGGGGAGGGGTTGGATATGGAGCCGTTTGTTTGCCTCGGAATAGGATTTACTGTAGAATATGTATTTTTTTCTCCACAAATTCCAGTAGAAATTGATGGCACAAATAATTCTTTCCATATATATATATATATATATATATATATATATATATATATATATACACACACCACAATGCAAATTAGCCAAAGCTTAAAAATAAAGAAAAGTAAGTAATAAATTTGTATTATTTCGTCGTCAAAAAAAATTTTGAAAAAAAAAATTTTTTTGTGGATCTTAATTTTGCATAAAGTTTTCGAGGTATTTATTTTTTATTATTTTTATTTTTTTATTATATTTTTATTATTTCGCAAGACAAATTTTCCTTGACCCCGCAACAGAACTTTAATCATTTTTTGTATATCAAAAAACGAGAATAAAAAAGAAATACCCTTTTTACAATATATATATATATAAAGATTTTTTGAAACATTATTTACACATTAAGAGTTACTCAGACAGGAAGTAAAGTTCTCACTGTATTACAAAACACCGCTCCACCCATCTGTCAGTTAAGGGTACAAGCAGCTCGCAGAATTATTGCCAGCTTGCAGCATCATTGTCAGGTATATAACGTCGCCTACTGAAGAGTCTTCCCTTACGTGGTTCATCACCACTGGAAGCAGCAATGCTTTAAGTTATCATATTCCGATGAGTGGTCCTATCGCTAATCTTTTCCTTAACCCTGCCCCTGGGTCCAATTGAACCCCGCTATGCGTGCTAATTTGATTCGCCTATGCATTCAAGGGTTAAATTAGATGAAATAACTTATTTTTGAGGGTGTATCCTAGGGAAAATTTTTCCTTATTTTGGATATCAAAGCTTCTTTTCAGATGATTGAATAACTTCGTTTAACCCTAGAAATCCAGCGTGGTCTATTTACAATAAAAGTACAACGTTTGTTTTATCTGGAAATGATGCCTTTCATTGTACGCGAGTTAATTTTTATTATTATTATTATTATTTAATAACTAAATTATTTAATTCGACCTATAAATGTAATTTTCATTGTGGGGTTACGTAGAAATCACACTAGTCACTATGTGTGCAGTCCCACACCAGCCTTCTAGGGTTAATGATGCATAACTTCTTTTGGTAGAAGATATTATGGTCTTCAAAACGTCTTCGTTGAGTGAATTGAGAAAATAAAAGATAATTCTATTTATAGAAGGCTGAGGGAAGTTGCTGCGCGTGTTGTATTGTTAATTTGTATTGCGGATACTCCTAGCGTTACGGGTTCGGGCGCATAATTCATCCGGAGCAAGATGCACCGCGAGTTTGTATTTGTCGTTCCTCTTCCTGAACCAAGAATTCGGAATATTTACAATTACGAACGTTCCGTTACATAGTTTGAATTTATATTACGTTTATTTCCGTATAATAACAAAATTGAAGAATATAAATACAATTATATTCTTATACTGAAAATTGAAGAATATAAATACAATTTTATCTTTATACCGAAGCTAAATGGTATAACGACTCATTTTTCGTAATGGATGACTTTAATTAATGTCTCTTCACCGGGATAAACATAGTAACTTTTTATATGATGACATCAGTTTATAGCTCATGAAATTACATTCAGTAATAATATAAATTTAAAATGAAAATAGGGATAATAGTTTATTGTCATAGTAATTACTGCGCTAATGGCTTCTTCAAAGACAAACGCTTCTACAGACCAAAAAAATTCACGACAAATTTTTTTTTCTTGAATGAAAAAATTCTTGACGAAAATAGTTGCATTACCCGCGAGCGAAAATAACGAAGTATAAAAGTATCTAACCTAACCTAACCGGGCATAATTATGCTAATCTACCCTAGCGTAACTCAACCCGTGCCTAATCTAATCTAACAATACCTAACCTTAATTCATTTACAAAGCCAGCAAATTATTATAGGAGTTTCACAGACAGCAAAAACCAACTAAAATCTATGGCGACACTATTTTGAAGGTTTTTCTCTTGCATTTGTCGTGTCTGTATAGTGTATAATTGCTATAATTATTATCTATAATTCTATATTATATGAGTTGAGATTTGCTAATATAGTTTTTTAATAACTTTTTCTTCTAATTCATACATTTACCCCGATTCCAGGCACCCTTTTGTATTGTATACACACACACACACACACACACACACACATATATATAAACCTTGGTTTATATACATACACATATATATAATAATAATAATAATAATGAAATTTGTATTCAAATTAGGCTATACTCGAAGTAAATACAATATAAAGTTATGTATATAAGGTATTACATGTTATTGGTCGGGGCCCTTCAATGGAGAATTTGACTTGGGCACAATCGATTGTACTGTAGACGAAAACCATGTTACGTGGAAGATACAATACAAATAGTGACATTTCAATAGGAATGAACTCGCCCTTATACTGTCACCCTCTTTAGTATGTATACCACCACATATATATATATATATATATATTATATATATATATATATATATATATATATATATATATATATATATCACGGGTTCCCCCACTTTGAGAATTTTTGAGGAATTCCCCAGCAAAAATTTCGTCGCCAGGGAAAATTTTCTACACCCTCAAATAGTGTGCAAGGTTTGGTCTAACCTTTTCTTGAAGTGATCCACAGAGGAACTGTTCACAACTTCTGAAGGTAACCTGTTCCACGTGTCACAGATCTTATACGTACAGTAATTCCCACACACACTAGTCCTAAACCGTTTCAAATCCAACTTCCAACCATTGTTGCGAGTTGGGTTATCATTTAAACTAAACATGCTTCTAAAATCGACATCGTTGAACCCGCGTAAGAGCTTGAAAACCTCGATCAGTTGACCGCGCAGCCTCCGAGTTTCCAGCGAAAACAAGTCCAGGGCGCGTAAGCGTCGATTGTAGCCCGTATGCCTAACGGAAGGGATTAACTTTGTGGCCCTCGCCTGCACTCGCGCCAGCCTCTCAATATCTTTCCTGAGGGTGGGCGACCAGAACTGCAGAGCATACTCCAGGTGCGGCCGAACCAGGGAATTGTACAGAGAGAGCACAATCTCCTTGTTCCGAAACTGAAATTGACTCCTGATATAACCCAACAGCTTCTGGGCTTTCTTTTCCACCTCTACGCGCTGTTTCGTAAACTTAAGGTCGCTGCTAATTAGCACACCCAAGTCCTTTTCCAAATCAGTCACCTCGATATTACTCCCCAACATCGAGTAGTCCGACTTGGGATTGGCGTAGCCAATGTGCATCACCTTGCATTCACTCAAGTTAACCGGCATTTGCCATTTTTCGGACCACTCTCCTATCCTACCTAGGTCCGCGCGCAGTTGCTCGATCGCTTCGGGCGTCCCAACATTGGCCCCAAGCTTGGTGTCATCAGCGAATTTGGCGATCCGACTGACGATGCCACCGTCGATATCATTTATGTAAATGATAAACAACAGTGGCTCCAAAACGGAACCCTGAGGAACCCCACTAGTGGCCGAGGCCCAACCCGAACTAACCCCTTTAATTACAACCCTCTGCCGTCTATTCTTCAGCCAGTTTTCAATCCACCTACCTACTTCCCCACCGATACCCAGCGCGCGGACTTTCGCCATTAGCCGGCGGTGAGGTACCTTATCAAAGGCTTTCTGAAAGTCGAGATAAAGTATATCAATCGCCCTGCTCTTATCATACTCACCCAACATGACGTGGAAAAACTCGAGCAAGTTGGTGAGACACGACCTATGCCGTCTAAAACCCATGTTGGGAGTCCCCAAGCAGCTTGTAGGAATCCAAATGGTCAACGATCCTATCCGCTATTATCCCCTCTAATAATTTACCTACAACTGAAGTGAAACTAATGGGACGATAGTTCCCTGGACTTTCGTGATCCCCTTTCTTAAAGATAGGGTCACGTTGGCTTCCCTCCAGTCACCAGGCACCTGGCCCGTCTCCAACAACGAGAGAGAGAGAGAGAGAGAGAGAGAGGAGAGAGAGAGAGAGAGAGAGAGAGAGAGAGAGAGAGAGAGAGAGAGAGAGGAGAGAGAGAGAGAGAGTTTTGTTTTTGTCACTTTCAAAAAGTATTTGATGGTCTTAATTTATAACCTGGTGCCTGGTTAATGTGATAATTTTGTATCTTCTGAGCCATCATAATGTCGAGATTTAAGATGTGACTTCCGTGGTTATTTAACCCCTTTCTCGCATTCAGTGCGCGACA